>JABXWE010012612.1:0-43541 GCA_014611495.1 Limonius californicus
TGAAGCAAAAAGTAAGGAAGACATTATTTCCATAGAATATATTGCATATTTGTTGTTTTTGCATCCCACTTACGGTATTATTTTTTAGTCTATCTACTTCTACTTCTTCTACTTTCTACTTCTACTTCTACTTTCTAACTTCTACTTCTTCTACTTCTACTTCTACTTTTCTACTTCTACTTTTTAACTTGTATTATAAGGGATAAAATGTAGTATTTCCCCGTAAGAGATATTAATTGCCCAATTTTTCAGTTTTTAGAATACGAAACGTCTATGTAGATGGTTTTAGAATAAAGTGTGGAAACCTAATTTTTATATAAATGCTTGCCTTTTAGTGTAACCAGCGCATTTTAAAAAATAAATTGCCAATTAGAATAATATTTAAAAGAAAGTTTTCGAGTGGAATGCAATATAATATGTGAAATAGTTTTGGTAATACAAATCATCGTTAAAACCAATACTGAAATCTAAATTCCAGATGTCTTCTATTTAATCAATTACATGTGATTTTGCTGGATATTGGAACTGATTAATATTATTTTATTTTTAATTTAAACTTAAGCTTAAAAGTAAGAACAATTTCTAATTTAGTTTTTCTATATTATTATTAAAATTAAATGTGCTCCAAAAATCGTGGAACTGTTACCGTCCAAATGATTGTTTTGGTCAGCCCGCAACAAACCGATGTAAAAAACTCTTCCTCTAGCAAAGGAAAGAAGTATGGTTAATGGAAAACGCTTGCAGAAAGAAAATCTTAATTATTGCAATGTACAGGGTGAGTTAAAATAAGTATGCACCACGCTTGCACAGTCACAGCTCAACGAAGTTCATCGTAAAAGGGCCGGGGGCCAACAGCTTACGGGGAATCGAATTTACCTTATAGTGTTTTCTCCTTACCTGAATATTTCTTACAAAATACCTACGAAAAGAAAATACATATAAACAAGCGGAAATTATTAAACAATGGGTGTATAATGCACTATATAAAAGGTTTATACAGTTACATACGAAAATATTTAAAAGAGCACTAGAGTCGGTGTAGCTATAAATTATATATAAAAAAGGGTTTTGAGGTGCACGAACCTGCTGCTCCAGTCGCTACTGACCAAGATATTACCGACCTAGAAACAATGAACAGAGGCACAGAGTTTTGTTAAAACGGTGAATATTCACGGTAACGTTAAAACGGTAATGGGGTTGATTTTCTATTTGTTTAAAAAAATATGACAAACCAAACGGTATTCTCCACTAAATTATAGACTCATGTATATAGTTTGTCCGCCTTTATACAGAGATTTATTTGCAGGAACGGCAATTTTAAATTTATAAGAACAATCTGTAAACCCAACCATATTTTCACTGATCCCCAAAAATGTCTGCAAACCTTGGAGTGTTCGGTTCGATTTCTTTCGTTCCCTTAAAAAAATAACAAACAACCGATACCAATTCTTACAACATACCGCAATACGTGACCGACCCTATCATAATCTCTAGAAATGCCTTAAAAGTCCTGACACGTAATAATACACATATCAATATTAGTTTCGGTATAAAAGAAGGTTACGTAACAAACTTTGTTTATAAATCAAAATGCTGAAATGAATTTAAGAAACATTTAAATTCAAACATGAGAAAAACAGCCGATTGTTGCAGAACAAAGCCTCTTTAAAATACTGGTGCCTTTTTAATAGTTTTTGATGTCAAATCCTTAGAAACCAATAATCTGCAATCAATATTGAATACATAAATTTATTTTTGGCACCATGTAAAAAATACTATATAGCTGATTAGAGAAACGCCAAGAATTAAAATAAAGGAACAATGCACAATGCCCGATGCATTGCTTTTTAAAAAAGCTTCTTGCATTAATTTAGCAGTCTTTAAAATATTCTTTTCGTTTCATATTAAATTTCAAAGCTTAGATATTTAATTTATTATATTCAAGGAAACCTAAACTACTTAATGTTTCATAAATCGCATAGCCATAAACTAGCTAAGTAGTGGTAACGTAAAGTTCTAAAAATATAGTACCATTGTCAAAGGTATCAGAAGGTCATTGAATTACTTCAAAAGATTGCAGCTCTGTAACGAAATGTTTCCAAACTATGTTCATGCAAAATTAACCCATATCCACGGTTATCATAATTATAGCTGCGTTGGAAGCTTATTCTAAAATCATTAATATTTACGACGATGATTAGCAGTTACATATAGTTTACAAAGTGTATAACATACATTTCCATAAATGAACAGTGCGTCCCAGATTGAGTAGGCTACCATGGGTTTCTTTCTTATTGTTAAAGATATAGATTAGTTTAAATGGGCAGAGTTATGCAGTTTTGCCTGCTGATTTAGATTACCTTGAGAATAATTTAAAATTCCGAACAGTTTAGAAATTAGTCCCAAAAAAACTTAAAATGGCTATTTTCTTTACAGGTAATTATAAAAGATATTCCATAATTATAAAAGATATGAAAAAATGTTTCATGTAAAAGTTATTTGATTTTATTTGATTAGGTAAGATGTCAACATATAATTCAAGATGGCGGTTTCCGAGATATTGGTAGCAACTTCCTAATATTAAATGGACGCTATATTGGAATTTTACATGGTTAAGTAGCATTTTTTTAAACTCAAAGATGTATCACAACTTAACGTGTTTTCTGTACGCCAGCCATTGCAAAGGGTTAGAATAGAACTCATGTAGCTGCTGCCAAACACCATGCACGTTGGAGAGAGGGTCCGGTACTATCGGAGCTCAAAAATACAAAAAAATGCATGCAAACAAGATTATGGCTCGTGGACGAAAACAATTTTAAGCATAAATTGATAAATTAAACCAAAGCCATGATTATCATAAACGATGTTTTTCCTACGTAGTTGTATGCATCCTTCGCGAAAGTGATAACATTATCCGTGATTCCAATAACAGACGGGCATGGTAGCAAATTAACATGGTTTAGGGGTTGCATATTACTGCTTTGGTATTCTCTCAAGTAGAAAATGGTTTTTGCATTTCTTTTCTCTTTGGTCTATAAATAATGCGTGTAATAATTCGCATGATTGGTTTTGGTAATTACTGAACAAATCTTTCCAGCGCTAAAAAGTGCAAATATTAATTAATAAACATGGAATATTTAAAACTAAAGCCTGTCAAAATTAGTTCGCTGAATTTGGACGCTTTAACATTTCAAATGATTGGGTTTGATTGAATTAAGTTTGTAGGAGGCAAATTAAGCACTCAGTCCTATTATTTTTTATAAAAAGACTGCAGCTTGTTTTTAAGATTCTCAAAGAGAGTTGCATCGTGAATTACTGCTTCTACATTACTAGAATTTTAATTTCTTTAGATATTTCGAAACGCATTTATTCTAGAGATTACAGCTAATGTAACAGTTAAAACAAGCCGTGACAATAAATTGTAGTCATTTATACAGGGTGTTTATTAAACATACGGCAAAAATTCAAGGGGTTATTCCCTGTACTATTCTAAGAATATTTTGTCCTTTGATGATTTTTGAAAAGCCGCTTTATTTCTAAGATACAGGGCGAAAAAAATTTTCGACTGTAACAACATTTTATTACCAAAAATTACATGTAAAGTTTCTTAATCTACAAGAACTGTTGAAAATGACTACCTCCATCTACGATACAAGAATCCAATCTTTTCCTCATTGGCTGCCGAACTCTTTCAAAAACACCAGGGTCGTTTTTTATTGAGTTACAACCAGCAATTATCCGATTTCTTAAATCTTCCACATTTTCCATTGGAGTAGAATAAACTAATGACTTTAGGTGGCCCCATAGGAAATAATCCAGGGGGTTTAAGTCCGGGCATCGAGCAGGCCGTAAGTGAAGTCCACCTCGCCCAATCCAGCGATCTCCGTATGTTACTGTTAAAAACTCTCGAGCAACCACACTAAAATGCGCTGGTGCACCATCGTGCATAAACCACATTGCATTTCTTGTTGCTGATGGTACATCCTCCAGAAACTCAGGTAGCGTCTGTTCCAAAAAGTTG
Organism: Limonius californicus; assembly: GCA_014611495.1. NCBI lineage: Eukaryota > Metazoa > Arthropoda > Insecta > Coleoptera > Elateridae > Limonius > Limonius californicus. The sequence continues at coordinate 4,022 of JABXWE010012612.1, forward strand.
CGATACACCTCGCCGGTAAGTCTTCCTGGTAGAAATACCGGTCCAATTAGCCTGTCACCCACAATTCCAACCCAAACGTTAGAACTGATGTTGAAAACGATCTTCAAGTACCTCATGTGAATTTTCTTCAGTCCACACATGGTTATTGTGAAAATTCCTTATTGCATTTCTTGAGAAATTCACTTCATCGGTAAAAAGAATCAGCGTCAGTAGTTGAGGGATTTGAACCAATGTGTGCAAAAGCCATTGACAGAATGCAATACGTGGAGGAAAATCAACTGGAAAACGTGCCTGAACGCGTTGTATGTGGTATGGGTACAACAAGTAGTCCCTAAGAATTTTCCAAGCAGTCCCGTTACTTACATTCAAAGTATTTGCATTTTTTAGAGTTGAAGTACTTGGATCTTTCTGTATCACGTCGAACATATTCTCTTCTACTTCTACCGTTCTTACTGTCATTGGCCTTCCTGGTCCTCCACTTCGTTTCAATGTGCCTGTTTCATGAGGACGTTGACGAATACTTTGGAAGGTTTTTCTATCAGGAACATTCGGTCAGGAAATCGTTCAATGTACAACCGCCTAGCTTGTAATGAATTGCCATCAGCAAGTCCATAGATGAAATGCATGTCAGTCATCTCGGCGTTCGTATAGCGATTCATGGTAGAGGACTTCACTAACAAAAGTTTAAGTATTAAAGACAGAAAATACACGTCAAACAGCCAAACGTCAATCAGTCTCAACAAATTCGACACATATAAAATGATTGATCACGATACGTATTCAAATGAAATCCACGTTTAAACTGATTTTCTTTTCAATGTCTGCACTTGCCAGCTGTTTGTGGATATTGCGGCTACATTAATAATTTGAAAAATGTCAAAATTGGTTTTGTCGAAAATCTTTCTCGCCCTGTATCTTCGAAACAAAGCGGCTTTTCAAAAATCATCAAAGGACAAAATATTCTTAGAATAGTGCAGGGAATAACCCTTTGAATTTTTTCCGCATGTTTAATAAACACCCTGTATAGTAAATACACATTAAATATGTTGTTTAACATTTATAGTGAACAAATATTGAAGATTATGAGAAGCTGCCCATTAGATGTAGTTCACTAAGGGCCAGGTTCTGACAAAGTTCTAGACAAGCTCACATTGGCTAGTGGAAGCAGCTGACGGTATTAATTCGGCAGGATAAGGCAGCTCCGAATATGTATTAGGTGATACGAAATATTTCTAGCGGATGTACATATAAATAAAGGTTTTATAAAATTAATACTATTTTTCTGGTGTAGTAGCTAATAAACCGACAAATTTTACAAATTGAAGAAGCGGAAATGTTTAGTCATGTAAACCCAGACCACATATTTATCGTCGTCGTAATTATTTTGGTTTTCGGATGATTTTAGTTTGTCCGAAGATTTTAATTAGAGAAAATAGTACAGTACTATATAGCTATGTAGACAAAATAGTTTATATTTCATAAACAATTGTGTAACACCCATGGAGCTGTTGCTTTTATGTAACTTTGCGATTTTATGCAAACTCTTAATTATATTATGCTACTGCAGGTGAAATTAGTGGCGTTAGTAAAGCTACCGCAAAAAAGTTATTGTAAGGGTTACACACACAATTGGATATTTAAATCGCATATTTTACTATTAACAACAGTAAGAGGCGCCCTTCACAGTCCCCCCTCCTGGCATTCAGCTAAAGGATATAGGTATCTTTGTTTAACTCATTGCTTTTAAGATAATGCTTTCCTTTCCCCACACCATTGTACGGAACTTACCACACGTTCCTTAGACCCAGTGGTAGTTAACCAATAAGAATTTGACAGATACCTAACCAACAGGATAAGTTGTATTGGAAGACGCAACAACGTTGTCGGTTAGATTTATCCTAGGGGTTAGTTTATACCACCTGACAACTATCGGAACATTGAAAGACCGGCTCTAAATCTAGTTCAACTTTTGATATCTTAAAATCCAACAGAATTCTGCATTAGTGGTTATAGAGCAAGCTATATTTGAAATGATTTTGTGTCAGTATAACATGCTTGCCTAGAGTTTACAGACTAGTAACCTTGGTTTGTCCTATTCCTTGAACTCACTAAGTTGGATGTATCAGATATTTTTAGTGATTGTAGTCGCCTGGACTTCAGCCAAATTGCTGTCTGTGAACCTTGAAAGGGGAAAAACGTCAGTTTCCACCCTACGCAGTTATATCTCTATTTGGCTGCTGTAATGATCTTACCAGCTTCATTTGCATAGCCAGTGGAATTGGTGAAAATAAAAATAGTATAGAACTGTTTGGAAAAAGTTTTGGGGACAACCTTGGAAAACGAAAGCTTAACGATAACAACTTACATTAATCGATATTTTTATCATATAATAAAATATTCTTTTATAATCCAATATAATTTTAATTTATATGTTAAAATACTTAATCAAACGAATATGTAACATACTTAAAATCAAACAGAAAATTTCGTTGTATGAAAGTCACAGTGAAAAATTACTAATATGTATAACAAAGTACGAGACAGCCTTGGATGTAATATGAAAATGTAAAGCATAAACAAATTTTATAATAATAGTTATTTATGATATAAGTGCTAAAAGTGACATTTTATTTTGTGAGAAGGGAAGTTTGGGACACTCCGCCTTCGGCGTCGTGTCCCAAACTTCGAACAATGTAAAATCACTTTTAGCACATATATCATACACTATTTTTTCTACAAACACCATTAAAAGTACAAATCAATGCATTTCTTACGTTATTAAATTTATAAAATATCGTTTTGAAACCCAATAATTCATGAAGTTTATTGTTGCTAAGGTAATCAAAATTCGATTGTTTGTTGACAAGTAACTTCAAATCTCGTTACAGCGCCGAAGAAAATGTTTTATTTGCAAGTAAAACGCTATCCACTTCAAATTACTTATTCTAACTGCAGTTTCTCTAACTGTACATTTAATTAAGTAAATAAATATTCCTTTGATTTACAATTTCTTAATTTTTTATCATATCGCACCAGTGTTAATAGTAAATCACGTCATTTACTTTTAGCACGAGTGCTAAAAGTAAATTATTTTTAGCACCAGTGCCATAAAATCACATTTTAGACACTGACAGCATGCGTTAAAAATTAAACTTTTACTGACATTTGTAGAAAAAGAACCTTTTCAAGAACAACTTTAATCTCAAATACTACTTTCTACTCTAGTTTTAACTATAAAACTATCTTAAAGTTCTACAGAAATATACATTTGTGTAAATTATTTTCGAATTAATAATAATTGATTAAATAAAATTAATTTATATTTTATTTCTATACAGCAATTTTCGTGAAAATAGTTCTTAATATGTAAAACACATTAAATAATTATGTATTTTTTTTTATTATAACTAGATTAAAAGTATAACCAGCAATTTTTATCAAACTTAAATTAAATGAATGGTTATGTTAAGAATTCACCCACTAGTATCCTCTCAGTTTGGTTTTACAACACATATTTTGTGTATTACCACTTCACTTTCTCTCTGCTTTTTTCATTGACACTTTCACGTTTCTTTACACTAGCTCGAATGGTTTGGTCCTCTTGAGCCTTCTCACTAGATCTGTATTGTCGAGGAGTTGGATTACCTCGATATTTGCGTGATGATGAAGCCTAGTTTCATGCTTATGGACAAGGTCCTATATTTTCTACGTCACGGTTTTTATCCCCAGATTCCTGGATATCACTATTTGTAGCGTACCAGGGTGCATCTACGGTATTTCTCAGCACTTTGTTCTGGAAATTATGAATTTGTTTAATGTTAGTTTTGTTGACGCAGCCTCAAAGTTGACAACCGTATTTCCATACTGGTTTTAAAACTTGATTGTACAGAAGTAACTTGTTATGTATTGAAAGTTGTGTGTTTTTTCCCAGCAGCCAATATATTGTCCTATATTTTATATTTAGTTCCTATCTTTTCTTCTTTATATGCACCTTCCAGCGTAGTTTGGCATCCAAGTTCATTCCAAGATACTTTGCTGTATTAGCATGTGATACGATGCTGTTACTGAGTGTCACTGGATGTAATCCTCCTTCTTGTTGATGCAGTTGATATGCACTGACTGGCTTTCATTTAGTTTTATTCTCCATCGTCTTGTCCATTTGTCCAGTTGGTTTGTGGCTTGTTGTAATACTTCTGCCGTTTCTTCAGTTCCTTCATCTACCGCTAGTATTGCAATGTCGTCTGCAAACACGGCTATTGTTATCTCATTGGATGGTCATTTTTTTCTCTTCAAGACTTTTCTCTGTGATTTTATTACCGTGCGAACTTGCTCTACAGTTGAATGTTGGTTTCGGAATCCAACCGGGTGTGTTGATAACAGTTCTTTTCTTCCTATTATTGATTTGAGCCTTTTGAGTAATAGTTTTTCAAATACCTTCGAGTTACCAACTTTATTTTGTCCTCCGTTCTTCCGCATGCAGTGCTTTATTTTGTACTTGTTGTTCATTCGGATGAAATATCTTTCAAGATGGTTTGCCAAGGCATCTGCCTTCTGCTTGTTGTTTTTTGCCCAACCGTTTTCAGTTCTTAGTGGTGGCACCTGGGTTATTGGTCTTTAGATTTTTTTTATGGTTGCCCTCCATATCGAATAGTCAGTATCTTTGTCGTTTGTCAGATCTTCAAGGTGTTCAACCGCTTCGTTTTTTATTTCTTGTACTTCTCTTCCCAGCTGGTGTATGAGACGGTTTAGTCTGGTTTTATCTATTGGGGCTTTGGTTTCTTGCCATTTTCTTCTGGCTTTTCTTTTTTCAGCGACTAGCTCTTTGATTTCCTCGGAGTAATTGTTGTTTATTGTTTCTGGTCTAATTTCTGGAATGCTGCTCCAAGCAGCTTGTTGAATGTCCACTACAAGTTTTTCAACTTCGAGATTTAATTGTGCCTTATTTCTCAGCGGCACGTTCAGCAGAATTCTGTTGTTTAGCTCTTCTTGGAACGCTTTCCAATTTATGTGTTTGTTAGTCAGTGTTGGATTACATTGTTACTTGATTATGTTCACGTTGAATGTTAAAATTATTGGAGAGTGGTCGGAGCTCAGATCAAAGATCTCCTGGATGCTGATAAAGTCTGCTGATACTTTCCTAAAGATGAAGATAAATTTTGTTAATCAACAAAGTACAACTCCAGCTAAATACCATTTATTTAGGGAATTTACCGGACATATCTATTAACTGCTGTCAACCCCAAGAAAGAGGTGTTTAGAAAATATCCTTTTATGTGTAAATATGTGTAAGTGTGTGGTCGTGGATAACGTTGAAACAGCTCGTCCGCTTCTGATGAAATTTAAAACGTCATTAAAAATTCATGGAGACAATAAATTTTTTAAGAAATTCAGAACCACAAGAAGAAGTAAAAGTTATTTTATTCATTTCATATTTTTGAAAAATTTTGTCGGCAGTTTAAAATGGGAAATTTATGCAGAACGTTACTACAAATAGAGTTACTAAACTTTCACAAAATAATTTCTCACTTATTAACGCAGTTAACCCTGACATCTACTAGGATTTTCTGAAAACGTCGGTGATTATGCCCTGCTATAGTTTCCTTCAAGTTATATCGTTATTGCCCCACGGAAGAGTTTCTGGTAATCCCAGGTTAGCATTTAACAAAGTTGTAAATGCAGGTAAAATAACAGGCCCGGCATTAGGAATTTCATTTAAAAGTTCAAAATTTTTAGATATCCATTTCATTTAGGTATAAATATTTATTTACACCTTCTAATAATAATAAAATTGCAACATAGAATTATAAAACATAAAATATAATATTTTTGCCGCATCTATTTTACAATGGCTGGAATTCTATGTCCAACTGTTCTGAACAATATCGTAGGAGTTGTATCAAGTTTCGCCTATGTAACATATATTTCTATATTTTGGCGATATGTTTTCATGTTTTGGAGATAATCCTGGCGCCATGCTTGTAATCTGTTTGATTCCATAATAACTTGACACTTATTTATAGTTCTATGTTTAATCCCATACCTTTCATAAATCCTACCTAACGTACTTTTGGAACACTTTATTGCAGGATGAACTTCATCCAATCTTTGATTTAACAATTTTACCGTCAGCAAGCAATTTACCGATACATTTAATATATTTCTCGCCGAATTACGAGCTCGCTATCAGTCATTCTAAAATAAATTATAAAAATGTATCTACTTCGCACAGAAGTTCATCAATAACTGCTTTCAGCTGTTTACTTCTTACATTTAAAAATTATGTTATTAGGGCAGACAATAAGACAACGATCTAATCTAATCTCTGGAAAGTAACTTATTACTTACGTAAGCTAATTAAGGAAGCTAATTTCGATACATAGTTTCCTAGGTTTAACACAAATAAGAATAGTGAAACTAAACAGGGTAATCTTAAGTAATAAATTAAAAACACAGAATTTAAGTTCTTGCCTGGGCCGGACCCCGTAGGTAACCTCAGCTTCTTCGCAATATGTAAATTTACCTGAATGCGGTAACTGCTTTAAGCTGAGTTGCAAGTACTTTGTAAATCCTTGTTCTACAAGTGCCTTTTTAAAGCGGATAATGGTAGAATTTGAAGTAGACTATAGCTAACAAACGTTAAAGTGATAGACTTAAATGCTGAGTTATTTAAAATAGCCATTACGCATTAAAATAATGGTTATGCTCGTTTCTAGTTTTCAAAGTAAGCTTTATCAAGTTTATATTGAAATTATGACCAAGTCCAGAGACATAAGTTTGCTCATTTTTAATACCAATATTTATATTCGAGATATTTCTGCTGTAAGTGGTTTTCGACAAATAAAACATTGGCAAACAAAATTGGTAACTTTATAACACCAAATCCTTAGATATGAGTATTAGCGAACCACACAATCATAAGTGCTTTCCTTCTATTATTTGTAATTTAATAATTTCTAAGAATACAAAAACAGTCAACGTATAGGTTGCTGCCCATCAACCTATCTGTCAATTCTGCTAAATTCTGTTTAGGATAGCACATATTAGTTTTGAGACACTTTGTTAGCGTTGGCCAAAATAGGCTTTTCATCTCGAATTCCCTCTTCGTATTTACATTAATTTAACAAATTGAATTAAAGTTCGGGATAGGGATTCCGTAACAGCTCAGGAAATCAACATTCTGACAGTGAAAGCAGCTGAATATTGTTTTCGGTGTTGTTGGATGTCAAATTAAAAGTTGTTATTTAGTCTATATATTAAATAAAAAAGTCAAAAATGTTCAATCTTCTAAGATCCAACGATTCTTCATCTAATACTGGTAATAGTGCAACCTAAGTAACGAATATTATATATTGTTACACTTTGTAGGGAATACGTTCACTGTAATTATGCCTCTTTCCGTTACTTGTTAGATCTTACTTTTTTTAAACAAGAACCTATCGCTAATTTCTAAAAAAGAAATTAGCACTATGCTTTGCTGTTTGGCCTACTATAATGTACGGTGTCGTTAGGTTTAGTTGTTTTTTAAATTTTATGTTACTATATATGATGCGCGATTTAAAGTTATAACAAGATATATCGGTTGCATAGCGGAGCGCTGCGGACGCCGGTCAAACGGTATTCGTAGTCCAGCGCAATCCGCGCGGTCAGTACTTAGATGGGTGGACCAATATAGTGGCATATGCAACCGGTCGTGCTTCGCAGGGCACGTAAAACCGTCGGTCCCGGTTGTCTTACAAACATCTTTGACAATCGTTAACCTTGTAGTGGAACTTCTCTTCTCTGTTCGACTGGTTAGCCTAGCCTCCTGCCCGGCATACGTGCAAAGAGGGCTCACAGAACCTACTGCATTGTAGGTAATTAACAGGCCATTGGCCTATACACAGAAGAAGAAGAGAACAAGATATTTTAAATAAAACAGTACTGTATTAACTTTTCACTTTCTATCTTAAAGGTAATGGTACTGTATGATGGTTATATCTAATTTTATTGAGAATAATAGAAATATAGACGAATTCGTTTAATTTCTTAAGAACTGCAACATGTTATTGTTTCGCCAACCTCCGGAAAAATAACTATAATACCGTTATGAGTAATTGTCTATGAACAATCGAGCTACTGTCTCATAACGCCTAATGTTTTTGAGGTAGTTGGTAAAGGCAGCTCCATGATTCGCATCTCACCCAGCTTTTCCCAGCTCATCTTGTTTCGTGCTATTCACGAGTCTTGCATGCCCCAACTATAACTAAGACACCACAAATACCCTGGGAGAGTGCAGTGCTCAGGATTCAAACCTGAGCGTCTTTGGTATAATAACTTCGAAGCCAAGCGCCGCGGCCACGACTCTACCGCGGCACCAATCTAACGTTCTAAGAATAATCTTCATTTTCGTCAGTTTCTTCTTTGAAGAGAGTTGTGACTTCTGGTGTCATTCTAGTTGTTCCTAGTTCTTCGTATAATGTCTCTCCACTTTCTCTATCTGTAGTGTACTGTTCGTTGGCCTGCTCCGTCCATCGCTTCGAAGATCTTCCTCTTCTTCGAATGCCCTCGACCTCAAACTTCTAGTAATAATATTTCTAATGACGAATCATCCTTGCGTATTGCCTAACACTCAGCCGCATACAGCATAATGGGGAAGACTAAGGTATTTACTAATGATTTTTATTAACCACGTCGCTAACAACATTTCGATACTTCAGTTTTATCAACACGTTTGTTCGAACGATATGGGAATATTACTTGGTATAAATGATAATTTTTCCTTTGTGGACGTTGAAGTGTTTAAAATACATCTGAAAAATTATACGGAAAATGGTTCTATAACATTTAAAGTGCGATTCCACTACACGCACCACACAATTAATGCTAATTGGTAAACTGTTCTGGTGCAGGTGCCAAACAAATCTCTTTTGAAACCTATCACCAATTTCTGCTGCATGTCTACACCTATTTTCGGTTTAACTTTATTAGTTATAGTCTCTATATGTTTCATGTATTTTGTCTTATATTGGTCTCACCATTATAGCACTTAAGGTTAGCTAACTATTTCACTGCATACGTGTGTAGTATTTTTAAAATAAACGAATTGTAAATTACTACCTGCTAAATATTGTAATTACAATGAATAATTTTTAAAATAAATGTCGTAATAGATTACAGGTTTTTAATTATTCAATACTAGTGGTGGGAGAGGTAGCGACCTTGAACAGAGTCCTTCCACTCAAAAGTAATGGCGGTAGTGGCTTGAGCTTCAACTTAGTACTGCTGGTGGGGGTGGTAATGACATTGACCTTGATCTCAAAGGCAGTGGTGGGAGGAAATTCTAGAACTGTCCAAATTATCCTACCATTATTACATACTAATTTTTCAGCACCGTTTGAAGAAATTAGTACTACGTTATCAATATGTCTAATTTGCTAATAAAAATAACACTACGTTCTCATAATGCCTAGTTATTTAAGGAAAATAACGCACCTTAAATTCTTAGGAACAACAATTCTATTTTATTTGTTGTTTTACTTACTTCGTTTAAGACAACAGTGGTATATAGTTACACAAAGTTTTCTAATAATAAGAATATGTTGTCGCTAAGGGGCTGCTAAAGTGACTCAAAATCAGCTGAAATTAGCTTTTTCTATTGTCACCGCAACTACGTTAGTAAAATAATAATATAACTTGTATAGCTTTTCCACTTGCGGTGTTGTTAACTACTAGACAACGTACCCAATATCGGAATAAGGTTGTATGAACTTGCTACAAAAATAGTCATAGATAAGGTACTGTCTTTTACGACAAATATGGACCTAGTTGAATGAAGTTTGTTCACCTTATTCCTACCATCCTGTAACAATACATATAATGCTTACAACTCAAATCTCAAGATTTGCCTTTAGACAGATAAATGACCTGGATAAAACACATATGAATGAAAAAGATGCAATTAGGCCTCAAAATACAAAAATTGAATTGGATTCTAGGGTGAAAGTCACAGTTGTCTATAGAGAGCAAATTTTGTTGTACAGGTCCATCATTAAACCAATCTGGGCATATGGAGTAGAAATTTGTAGAACTACGAGCAACTACAATACGTATAGACATTTTAAGACACTTCCAGCGTCCAATCATGTAATTCAGCGAGACTTAGGTATCTCCTCGGTCACCAAAGGAATTCAAAAATATTGTGTCTGTTATCGAGGTCGCCTCAGTGCCCATCCAAACGCGCTAGTGGAGCCCTTACTAAACAGTGATGATAAGCAGCCTAGACTTAAAAGATTTAGTCCTTCGACTTACAAAGTCGCTTCACAATGTACTTGTGTGTAGTGATATTGTTACTAGCTAAGACAACGGAACTTTAGTTTTATTAGTGGAAATGGTCATTGGTGTTTCCAGCATGACTTATTTGTTATTATTACTGTTATATCATTTACTGAATGTCTCTAAAGACAGATTATAAATAAGCATTGAAAACAAAAACAGAACACTACCAAGTGTTTTTTTACAAATTTGTTTTTTCTTCTTGCATGCAATTTGCTATCCAGCGTTCATGTAGACGGCTCTAAGTTCCGGCGGCCAGGGAAACGAATGAAGTGATTTGTAGATGTAAAAAGTTACATTAAAGCTTTGATTATGTGATTGCTTGAGCCTCCCTTTAAACCGAATTGTCTAAATACAACAAGGTGAGCTAGTGGCTAGGTTGAGTAGTGTCACGTTACACTAGGTCCACAATGTTCTGCAGTTCGATATTCGCTTGCACTGCAGATATCAAAGCAACATTTGCGAAGCATTTTACACCAGGACTTGACATTCCACCCGTACAGATTGCACTGCAACTAAATGAGAACGTTAAGGTTGATGGTCTTAATTATTGTAGACAAATGTTAGAAATAATGAAGGACGATGCAGAAGTTCTCAATAAAGTAATCATGTCAGATGAAGTCCTCTTCCAACTTACTGGGTTTGTAAACAACCACAACTTCCGTTAATGGGAAGCAGAAAATCCAAGAGAGCAGCATGTAAAACCTCTTCATGATCAGAAACGGACGGTATGGTGTGGACTCTTGGCGTAATTAGACCATACTTAATTTACTTAGCCGATACATTTAGTTCTGATGGCTATGTAGCAATGTTGAAAAATTTTGTTATTGTGGATCTGGAACGCGTGAGACAAAATAATGCTTGGATTTAACAAGATGGTGCCACTACACATACAGAAAGGCAGACTGTGGATGTTTTAAATCGCATGTTTCCTTAATCGCCTAATGTAGAGGTTACATTGCTTGGCCGGCAAGGTTGCCTGATTTAATCGCTCCCGTTTTTTTCTTCGGGGTTGTTTGCCGTTTAAAGTTTACCAAACACATCCTCAAACAATTCAAGAGCTGAATAACAAAATTCAGGAAAAAATAATTTTGTTAAATGCTAACGAATATTTACTTCAGCGCGTTATCTTAAAATTTCAAAGCAGATTGCAGTAATGCATAGAAAAGCGGCTGTTGTTGTAAACTTTACTTAATACAGTTTCAATTTACCAGTTTTTGTAATTCTTCCTTCTAATGCAGCGATACCAAACATCAATTAGGGATTAGATTAATTCCAATTTTTTTTGGGGTTTTTTCCTTGAAATGATGTTAGAAGTACTCTGTCATAAGTTTTCTATAGAATTTAGGTCCGGGGATTATGTTGGTCAGTCTATTCTTACTTTATTGGTTGACATCCAAGATTGAACAACATTTGCTCTGTGGAAACGAGCATCTTGAAAGATAGAGGTTTTGCCAAGAAATAACACTTTTCCGCTACGCAACATCTTCTCCTGTGGGACATCAACGTATTTGGTTGCATTCAGCATGCCAGATACAACATGCAGTTTATCAACACCTTCAGCAGACATGAACCCCCGTATCATGACAAAGATTGGATAAATATGCCAAAAATGTAGCTAAACTACAAGAAATAATTATTTTCTTGGGTGACGCAGAACTTTTTCGCACCACTGTATATTATAACTTCCGGTTTGTCTTACTATCTGGCTCCCAGGTTCTTAAACAATTCTGGGACTTGAAAAAAGAAATATGTCAGTTCTTAATAACAAAATCAAAACATAAGTCTGTATTTTGTCACAGTACGGTTGCAAGAGTTATCCTTCATGGTTGATATAACAGAACACTTACTTGATTTAAATTTAAAACTCCAAGGAAAAGATCAGATCATTACGAACATGTGTGACCAAGTTAAAGTATTCAAACGTAAGCTAGTTCTTTGCGAAAAGCAGTTGAAAAATGAAGATTTAACGCACTTCCCGACATGGAATATGAATAAATCAAGTTTAGCTGAAATTGCATTGTATCAGAAAAAGTTTTAATTTGATTTAATAAATGAATTTGAAACAAAGTTTGCATATTTTAATTGTTTTCTTTGTATTCTTCGATTTTTCAATACCTAATCAAATGCAAATGGACCTAATTGATGTCCAGTGCGAGTCAGGTTTGAAGGCAAAATTCAGTGAAGTTGACGTAACTGAATTTTACAAATATTTAACTGCCAGGTGTGAAAACACTCGAAAATTCACATATGAAATTATTTCCATGTTTAGGTCAGTTTTGAAAGTAATCACTGCCAACCAGATTTCCTCCGAAGTAGGAAAGATGGTATACTAGAGAAGATATGCCAAGTTGATACTTCCTGATGGAAGAAAACATTAATTTTATCGTTGTTATTGTTCTTTTTTTTATACAATACTTTTCTAAATAAACCTATTTTCTATGAAAATTGAAGATTTTTTTTGCGGCCCACATAAACCTAAACCTTGTTTATTTGACCCGTGTTATCCTTCGAGTTTGACATGTTTACTTTACAACAAACTAAGAAAAACCGTTTAATATAATTGCCGGATCCAGTTATTTTTTTTTCAAATCACTACGTACATCTATGGGACAAATTTGGACACCAGAAAAATATTCCCATAGGTTTAATCTTACACTAATTTTGTTTCTATAGATATTAATACCACATTGTAATCTTACTTTTTAAAAATAGAAATAAAGTTACGGCGTTTAAATTCTTGTTTGTCTGTAATAATTTATAACTATCCTTAACGTCGTGTGAATATCTTGAAATAGCGTTAATGCTCCTGTAAATAATTGTCACCTTCATATTTATAAGATGTCCTTCCAAGATAAAATATTATAATCGCTATTCATTGAACAACCATTATTTACTTTCTCGCGTTTTCTAAAATTTCTTTACGGGATAGGTCATTGAATTTCAGGTCTCGTATTCAGAAACTCGTGCTTTGTCGCAACTCTAATCAGGCAGGGTTTTTTAAAAAGATTTCCCCAATTCTTCTGACTTAAACACAAATCCGTTAAAGCTTCTGCTGAATGCGCAACACTTTTCCAGGGCATGCCTTGATTAGGACAAGGGAGTGCAAATAAATTTCCCTTAATCCCCTCGGTTGATACCTAATTAGTAAAAGCGGATATCTTTAAACTGGTAAAAATGAGAGATACTTTTTAATTGGCGAACCGGATTTATTCGCGAGATAACGCGTTGTGGGCCGCTCAAAATAATGTCTTAATTTCGGTTAAAAATAGTGAACGGCTGGAAAATAAATTACTTCAATTCATCGTGCTGAATGAGCTCCTAAAATGTTGTTAGAGCAAATCGATCAAGTTGCTTTCTAATTTGTCAATTGGCTTGTATAGTGCTGTCTCGTATTTTAAGACGCCCTTCTGATGAAAAGCATCGTGGATTTTAGCGATTTGCAGAACAAGCGGTTCACAAATTTCATCCCCATTTCTATTGCAGATCAATATTGAAAAAATATATACTACACCATTAAATTTTCCTGTTCAATCAACAATTTTAGGATTAATTCTGGCTATCGTGCTCCCATTTTTATAATAAATCTAGTTTTAGATTTAACCACTGTTTATTGTCCAGTCATTCCGGGAGCAAAAATTTTATGAAGGGAATTTATCGAGCTGCAAAAGCTTATACGTCCCACTTAGCTTTTCCATTACAGTTATCGACTCTTTCATCAGGTGTGGCGTTGGTGATATTGCTATAAACCGTTGCTTGGTCTTTATAAACCCGAATTTATTGCTGCGTCTTAGATTATATGGTATGAGCGATACTTACGAAAGCCAGACTGCTTTATCTTGCTTGTTATCGTTATGATCTCTTTAGAAATATAATTCTCAATTAAGTGTATTATAATATGAAACGTTACAGTTGCATAATCGCTAGTAACGTGCCATCTTATGTAAAATGTGTGTAGCATGATGGAAGAAGATGTAAAAGTAGCCTATAGAGAAAGCAGAAGAAAACCTGCTACTTAATTAGATGGACTAGTATCTTATCTAATCAATAGTTTTGCAAGTCAATTCTTTAATCTATTGTTGTACTTGTTAAATTTATTAATAGAGAAGATGGAGTAAATTTTTCGAAGAGTTATTCCAAGCCACAAAAATTAAGTAAACATGAGGAAATCAATTTTCGTCTATTTGAATTATATCATCAGTTTCAAACCTTTTCGTAACGATTGTATTTCAATACAAATCAAAATAGAAATGCTGTTACAGTGGTCCCAGTTTTTTAATAATCAATTACCTCTGCCAATACTAAAGCTGCCTAATACAGTAAACGTTGTATCGTTTCCAACACGTACTAGCTGGTATATCTCGTAGTTGGAACTACCACACCAATTTATTTACGTATATTCAGTTTCCGTAATATCAATTAAGCAACCAAACACAAGCGATTCAGTGTACAACAACAAGAAGGCAACTTTTGACAAACAAACGGAAGGTATATTCGTTTGCGCATAAAAAAATGAATTAGGAAAAACGTTTTCAGTGAATTGCAGTATAAAAGAAATTGCAGTGGTTCAGTATATTTCAATAAGAAAATAAATCAAAATTTGCAAAAAATTGACAACAATTCAGTACTTAGGATAATTGTCTGAAGAAGGGTTGTAGATATTTAACGGAAATGCATAAAAGAAAATACTATGTCAGTATATTTAAAAAAGACAACATAATAGAACAAAGAATCTCAAGGGCATCACAAGAAGTACTATAATAGATGAAGAACAGATAAAAGACAATAAGAATCATTGAATCTCATTAAACATATTAATATTCCAGAATTAAGACAACCACAGATTCTCAAAGGGTAATAACATTTTAGTAGTTTCAACAGTTTGTTATATTGAATCAGAGTGTAAACTCAGAAGATCTTTACATGTTTTCAAATTTACATGCAACAAAAGTTATAGAAGTATTGAAGCAATAGTACAAAGCATATAAGACAAGAAAATTGTAAGTATTTGTTTTATTAAAATATGAAAATGAAATCCTATTGGAATGTCCAATATTGGTAATCAAATGGACAGCAGGCTTGCGAAACAACAACCTTCAACACTTGTTACGGGCCAATCGAGCTTTTTCGACGACCCGTAACCGATTGACGGAAAAAGACATACAGCTTAGCTCAGAGGAGTAGGGGGAGTTCGTGAAAATCGCTTACGGGAGGAAATCTTTAGTTGTGTACAGGGTAAGTCAAAATAAGTGGGCGCCACATTCTAAATCCAGCTGATTGTAGGTCCTCGTGGAAGGCCGAGAAGCCAACAGCTTACGGGAATGGACCTTACCTTTATTGTGCCTCCTCCTATATATTTGTAGCTTGCAAAATTCTTACACGAACAAATACAGAGTACACAAAAATAAAAGAGGCAGTAAATGTTAAAACACAGATAATGAAATTATTGGAAACGACAGTACAACGAAACTGACAGGCAAAAGTGATTTTATAATTCTAGATTACAACAGAGTACTTTGAACGTTCAAGAAAGGGGGAACTCGCCGCCCATGGCCAACTGTATTTTAATCTTTTAATTCTGCGTGGTCAGTGGCGTCGAGTATACAGGAATCATACAATATATACAAAATTACTTTTTACAAATGTTAGTGCAAATAAAAAAAAACGATTTGCGACTGAAGGTCGCTTTTTGGTCCAACAAAACCAAGTTAATAAGGTCAAATTTTGCAAGTCGCGCGCAAGTTTCTTTTCACCACACACAAAAACTGATCTGTTTTTACCTTAACTTCCGGTGGAGGCAGGCACAATTCCGGGAGGGTTGATTTCCAGATGCAGGTACAGTCGAGAAAGGGGTATTTTCCCGGTCCGGAAAAAATGTAGAAAGCCTCAGGAAACCAGTGGGGGGCGAAACGTGGGTAGATACGCTCCTGGGGAAGTAGATTATTTCCAACAATCACCTTTTCACGGGTTCAAACGCTTTTTATCCGAATGAATCGAAGAAGAAAACAATCACAATTGATTGTGCTGTAATCAGGCCACACTGTTAAAACTGATATAGATCCGACTCAACTTTGTCGAAATGATACTAACTGCCTAAATCAATATTCCGTACGATAATTAATTTAAAAGGTGCCGCGAAAAAAACCCGCTCTACATGAACGTTCGTCTCGGACCCAAGCTTGTTGCCCACTCGATTTATTTACGGCCTTTCCCTGAAGATGTAATTTTGGGAAGGTCCGGAGCCAGGAACGGTCGAAGGCTGACTGACGTAAAAACGCAGAGGGAATCTGCACTTCCCCACAAAAAAAATTGCGCCATATTTCGACATGTGATTAAATGTTCTAGAACGAAAATTAACACGTGCGACTTTCGAGAAAACCTTCGGGAGGCGATATGCTGACGCGGCTACAGGGGAATTCTGAGAAGTGTTTAAGGTCGCGCGCGAGAAAAACAACCTTCGGTAATTTTGAGCCTACAAAAGGGAACAGTCAACATACCTCAAACTTAGAAAGACAAAACAAAATAGCGAAACGGTAACCCAAAATAAAACTGCAATTAAAATAACGTTATAATTCCGACGAAGCGGCAAACAAATTAAGAAATTAATTCATATAAAGCGGCAAATTTGAAACATAACAGACTTACCGTTAGTTCATGACAACTTGATCCAAAAAACTTTCTTAAACAATTGGCAAAGATGTATTATGGCCAATACGAATTTCCCCACATAACGAATTAGGTGCAGTTGACAATTAATAGCTTCAATCACAAGTTTGCAATTCTTTACGTTGCTAATATAATAGCGAGATCCGGTTTTAAACAATAACATAGTGACGTTCTTAGATATCCAAAGATAGTGTCCTTCAAAGCTCATTTTTGGCTATTTGCCGAACAGATTCACAACTGATTGGTATCGTTCGAACAATTTATTTAACTCAGACCTTGAGTTTCGCCTAACTCTCATTTTCTTGACATGTTTTTGTACGTAATTTACTGCCCATTGAGTAGTAATTTAAAACAGGTGGTTCTGGATAATGTTATAGAAGAGCAACTACTTGTGATGGCTTTTAAATTAATATATATATATATATATATATATATATTATTGTGATACCTCCTACCTTAATACGTTCAGCAACCAAAGAAAGAAATGACTGAGATAATTTACCCACTTAATTCCAGGATAAAACAACCTATTAAAATTAATGAAGGTAATTCACATCCACGACTATAAGAGACGCTCAGGGTAATATGCTGTATCACGGACTTGAAACATACTATGAAAATGTTTAATTTAGACAAAGTAAAAAATGTTCAATAATTACTATAAATAAAGTCTGAATTCGCAACCCATTACATGAATGTTCCCTGGTTTTACAAATTTTAAAATTACTAATTAAAAATATGATAAACACAACTGAATCTTCTCGATTATAGTCAAAACTTTAGTTTAATGTATCATCAACCTTGTTCGACGCCACAAAAATAAATCACTAACCTCTTTCTTCAGTAGATCTTACCAATCAGGACCAAAACACTCCTACCAGCTGTCCAGAACTTTATTAACCACCACCTCGGCTCCGACTGGAACTCTTTCCGATATTATCTTCTTACCCAAACTTGCAGACTTTTAATTTAACTCTCGCACCTATTAACTTCTCCTGGATGTAAATTGTTGTTAAACTTTCACAAGAAATTATTCTTGTTTAAGAACCAATTCAAAAATATATCCATTGTTCATTAGAAACTTTATTCTCCGGCTTACAAAAAACTTTTATAATCTTCTATGTAGAAAAACACATTGAACAGCTATCTTATTCCAAGACTTTACATCATGTCCATTAAAACACCCCTCTTTATTTAACTCAATCTCTCGTAACTCATTAAATGATAATTTTAACTTTTTTTTACAAGATACGTAAATGCACACTTCTTTTTTTTTCTAATTTTTATCGTAACTAATAAATAAAATTTAAATTTTTTCCTCCTACCAATAAGGACCAACATTTTCAAACACAACCTCCACAATATCTAAACAACCATCGGACACCGCATGCAATGGATAGGAATCACTCTCCATTCCTTTCTACTCTAAAGAAAATAAATAAATGATCAAAAATATGTTTTTGAATTGATTTAAGCTAAAAAGGAAGCAGATCATCGAAAGCTCCAAATCCCGTCATACATCATCCCTGGTTTACTACCATCAAAATAAGATTTATTAAACAAAAATAAAATACTGAAGTACCTTCACACCCCAATATGATATCACAGCAATATATATTAACACATGCTAGGTACTGACAATTACAAGTTCATGTCAGCAAACTTTAGGCAGTATGTCTACATTTTAAAATAGCATTAATTACAATGTTTCGCACAAAGCACAGACATGTTTTATCCACGTCATACATAGGAAATCAAACTATCTTCTGCTGGTTGCAGTTTTCCAGAAACTACTTACTCCAAACGTTTACTTCCTATCTACCGGCTGTAGAGCTGAACATTCAGCACATGGCCTAGATGTATGTGTTAATATTGCGGAATTACTTAAAGTCTGCTATACGACTTAGAGATAGCAAAAGAGAAAACAAACTTTATTATATTAATGTTTCCTTAGATAGTTTACGGAATTTGCTTGTTGCACTACACTGTACTGTGCTTTCGTTAAAACAATTGCTAACTGTCAACAAATTTGTTAAATATAGACCCATATTTTCAAAATGTAAGAGAAAGGTACCTAAAACCCTATACCGTTATAAGTATTAAAAATTACAAATCCATAAATGTAACAATATACAGGATGTTATATTTAAAATAAAGAAGTTGTCCATTGACGTAGTAAAACAAACTGCTATAATAAAGATATTAGGAAACAAAATCGCACTATTCTGTCACCTTGTATATTGTAGTATAAAAAAGTTAAATGTTAGAGGTTATACGATTTCGTTATTCATTTTAGTTAAATTCGAAAGTTCGTTATATACTGTAGTAGATGTTTACAATTTGCTACATTTACATGGCAAAAGTATATACGAGCTTAATTCGGGAATTAAGGGCCAATCGGCTGTAAATCAAAAATGTGAAGTTGGAAAAATTATATTTTCTTGAAACTTAGCTACAGTCCTAAACTATTTTTATACATTTGAATTTAAATACTTGTTTGTTTTGTTTTATTTTTTATTTAACGTCGGCCTATTTCTGCTACTATGGCTAACCACCGACGCCAGGGAGCGATCCTACCACAACTGGAAATTTAGCCTGTTTGAGGGTTCTTTTGACGTGCCCAACAACACTTGGACACGGGGCCTACGATTTTACTTGCTATCCGAGAACAAGGGCCGTTTTAGCATTTTTTATCGCTCAGAAAAAAACCACCGACCTCGGCGTCCGGATTCGAACCCGGGACAGCTGCGTGAAAGGCATACGGCCAACCTATCCGAGCTACCGGCGCCGGTAATTTAAATACTTATCATATAGTACTACAAGTATTCGTATACCTTCGTCATAAAATGATGCACCCTGTGACGAAAGAAAACTAATTTTGTATCGTCGTCGTGAAAACGGTTGTGGATTTTTAATAAATTCTTCAGATCAAGGAAGAGGTCAGAGTCAATCGGCGCTAAGTCTGGTCTGTATGAGAGATGGTTAAAAATTTCCCAATTGAATTGCTCAATGAGCCGCTGTGTGCGGTCGATTGTTATCATGCAAAAATACGACTCCAGAGGTCAGCCTCGTCTTTTATTATTAATCGCCCTTTTCAACTTTCTTAAGGTCTCACCATATACGTCTGCGTTACTTGTCTTACCACGTTCCAGGAAATCAACCAACAATACGCTTTTCCTGTCGCAAAAACAACAGTTTTCAGTTGTCTAACGTTTACTTGAACTTTTTGGTTGCGGGGAAACCCGCATGCTTCCACTGAATTGACTATTGTTTCGTTTCAACATTTGTGTACAAAATCCAAGTCTTGTCGTCAATCATAATGTGATTCAGGTACTCATCGTCATCAGTTTTGTAGCGATGCAGGAAGGTGAGTACAGAGGCTATTCGCTGGTTTTGTGAGCATGAGTCCATGTCCTTGGCACCAATTTACCATAAAGTTAATGGTACTGTAGCCCGTTCGTGACAATTACGGTACGTACGTGAAATTTGATGAAAGTTTACGGCCACTGTCGAAATCGTGAAACACCGATCTTGTTCACTTTTTCCAAAAGATCGTCGTTCATCATGTACGTTTGTTTGACCATCTCTGAAATTCCTGCCTATCGTCTAATTGTTACTTCACTCGTAATATCTGGACCATAAATCTTGTATATTTCACGGTAAATTTCAACAGCATTTACGGTTTCTGATAGAGGAAACGAATCACATTTTCTAGGTGACAGCAATTTCTGAGGTCATATTTTCTTCTATTTAACATGTCCTGTAAAAAATCAAAATTATCTAGTAATGTAGTTTCAAAACAAAACGCTTTTCCCGTGTCCAAATTAAGAAATTGAAATCCTCCTTTAACCCAAGTTTTCGAAAAATTACCTTGAATCTTCTCAACTCTGTGTTCTAATATTAGTCTTTCATTGCAACTTTGATTAGAATTCTGAAAAATTATTACCGTTTTTGATGTGTATTTACCATAATCTTCTATAACATGAAATTTTTACAGACTATGTAGCACTCCTTATAGACAGAAAAATTCATAACGTTCTGGTAATCTTATAGCAATATTCGCTCAAATTCGGCAAATCCTATAAACCCTATTTGCCCACTGTTTCTCTTCTGAGATGTTGGTGGGAACTAACCAAAGCAACTAACAAGCTCTTGTCAGACTCGGTATTGACTGTCACGGACATAACTTCACAAGCTGCTTAACTTAGGCAGTCAATTATTACAATAGCTATAAATTGAGTAGGACGTGAAAGTTTACCGCTTAAATAACCGGAAGATCGAGGGAATCTACATCAGTGTCGTCGCGTTCCGCTTCATTTTAATCGAATGGATTCAATAAAACTGGAATTAATAAAAGTGATTTATTCGTGACAAGCAGAATAAATTTGTCACGAATAATACATGTCTTCTGTATTATACTCAACAAATAGCTATTGCGAAAAACCGCAAAGCAAGATACTTGCGTGCAAGCAAGCATTTCCCTCAGTCGTAGCCTATTAAAATTTTACTGCAGCGTGACGTTGCTAAATGCGAAGAAGGAATTTCATTTACCTTCGGAATCCTAAATTAACTTCCATGCTTACATAAATAATAACATTACAACCGCACAACGTCGGTTTTTCATCATTTAGTACCAAGAGCGTGTGTCGTTGCGATGGGTACAAAGATTCAGGCCGTTTTTGTCGAACACACATAAAAAGACTACGTAAAACATTTTATTGTAAATCCGTACTCCAGTTTGATATAGGATTGTCATAAAAACGGGGTCACACTAGTTCTAATGGAAAAGGGTTCTGCATCCTACAGGTTGCACTACATTGTAAATTCGCGCTGTGGATGTCCGGATATTTTAATTAAAAATCGCAAAGTGATATTCAGATAGCAAGCGGAGATAGTTCTCTGGTAAATAAAAGTTTTGTATGGATTTAGGGCAACTGATAAAAATCGTAAAAGTGCCCTTTCGTGCTGAACTCGCATCAACGCCACTCCTTGAATCTGCAAATCAGCGAGCTTATCCCGGAATTATTTTCTGGGAATTTCCAATTGACATTGCGATTCAGCTTTATTGTGAGCTTCCGGAAAACGGAATAACGAGCATGTTTTCTGGCCACACGGTTCCGGGAAATTAAGAGAGTGCACAATTTTCGAGAACTAATTGTATTTTCGCTTAAACTGCAATGGAAGGATTGAAATAAGAATATTCTATAAAATCTGAATAATTTTCACTCCTGAAAATAAAGGCTGTGTTATGATAAAATAATGGAAATAAAGGTGAGTTAACAGTTTTTATTGACGCACTCTTCTGAACATTATTATTCTAAATATTAAATTTTGTTCTGTTAACAGAAAAAACTAGAACATAAACTGGTTGTTGTTTTGATACAAAATATAAAAATAGACTACTCACTAGAACAAAGCAAACCTAATCCTTATGTTTTACCACAATTAGTAACCTAGTACTAAATTACTTAAAGTTAGTTGTCAGTATTTGGGATCTAAGTTAAAGTGGTTCTTCTTCGCTACTTCTTCTTGTCTTCTTCCTTTCTGTTTTTCCTGTCTTCTTTCTAGTATCGGGTTTTTTGATTCTTCTTTATAAGTGTACAACAGTTTGGTGTGCCTACTAATAGTTATTTTTCGTGTCTCATATCTGAATTTTCAACATCCTTCTCCAGTATATGCACCCATGTGTTAAATAGTTTCATATTTGTTTTTTTTCCAGTTGCTCATTGTAAGTTTTGTTTTATTTCAATATTCAGAATACATTTATTATAAAAAAAATATGTTCTCTTAGAAACATTCAACCTAATACTTCGGTTTCTACCAAAGTCATAGTGACCTGCTAGTACTGTAACATAGAGAGAAACGAGAAGCCAGACTTTATGGGCCCAGAACCAGCTCTCAGAATTCCCTCAAACTTTCTTATTTCACCCCCCCCCCCATTTTTTACCTTGCATAATTCTGCGCCCCCTGCATAATATAAGATAGATGAGAATAACCCAATATGCAGCAATAGCAATATTCTTGAGCGGAAAAATTCTACGACATTTTATTTCTAATGAAACTCTCGTACTTAGTAGACATATTCCAAAAACTTAATTCACTTAATCTTCAACTTCAGGGTGATAATACAAATATATTTGAATTAAGTGAAAGGGTCAACGCGTTTTGCAAGAGAATACAGTTATGGAATAACATATTAACAGACAATTTCTCTGAGATGTTATCTACAATGTGTGAATGTATCCAGAGTTACCCGCCGGAAGAGAATCATAAAAAGTTGTTGCTAAAGACAGTGGAGAGTTATTTAGAACACTTGAGCACTACTTTCAGCAAATACTTTTTCGCAGAAGAAGGGTGACTAGAATTGGGTAATAAATCCATTTGAAAGTATACCTACCGGTCTATCTCTCTGCAAAATGAAGGACAACTGATAAATCTTTCTTCAAATACCGCAGGAAAATCAAATTCTGTTATTAAGTCATTAACAAATTTCAGGAGTAAATTGCCTTATAACTATTATCTTATTAAAGCAAAAGTGTTTCGAATACCGTTACCTTTTCCTACTTCTTACCTTTGCGAAATTGGTTTTTGCATTGTAGCTGCTTTAAAATCTAAATATAGAAGCAAACATCAAACAGAAAAGGAGCTCAGAGTGTCTATCTCGAATATCAAACCTAACCTGGACAGGCTGTGTACTTTAAAGCAGGAACATATTAGATCTCTTCTTCTTCTTCAATCCTGTTCTGTCTATTGTTGGACGTAGGTCTCCCCTTTCCTTTTCCATTAATTTCGGTCTTTTGCCTGTCTATGTCATTGTTTTCCAGTCACTTTTCTAATATTCTGCACCCATCGCAGTGGTGGTTTCACGACCCCTATTCTTCCTTCTCTTGGTCACCATTCTATCACTCATTTGGTCCATCTGTCGTCTCCTATTTTCATAATGTGTCCCGCCCATTTTTGTTTTGTGATAAATTCGGTTAGGTCTTTAACTCCTGTTTATTTGCTTATCCATTTTATAGTTTTTCTGTCACTCAACTGCATTCCCAACATTTTTCCCTCCATTGCAGTTTGAGTTTTCTTGTGCGGTGAATGATTCTTTTAGTGAATGTTATTGTTTCCATGCCATAATTAAGTACGCGAATAACGCACATGTCGAAAACTTTGGTCTTTTGTTTTCTATTAAATGTTTTGGAACATAGAATATGTGATAATCTGCCAAATTCTACCCAACTGAATCTGGTTCATCTTCCTATCTCAGCTTCTTGGTTTTCATATTTTAACATTATATTGTGTCCTAGGTATATGTATGATGGGGCTGTTTCTATGCTTGAGTTATCTATGTCTATTGCATTTATATCTTCTGTGGTTAGGTTTTTTGTTTTATTGTAATTGATATTGAGACCTACTTTCTTTGATTCTGTGATGCGTTGTAATATCATACTTTCCAGTTCAGCTGTGTCTTTGGCCATTACCACGATGTCGACGGCATATCTGAGGCGGTTTATATATCTTCCGTCTATATTTATTCCTTTTTCTTGCCAATCTATGTTTTTGATGTTCTCGAAGACCAGATTAAACAGTTTCGGCGAAATTAGATCTATGCGATCTGTTTTATTTAAATTTTAATTATAATGCTTTCGTTGTGATAAGAATGCAAAAACTTAATTCAGTTTCAGCCTCCACCCAGGGGGAGGTGCTGTTTAAGAGCCGCTACCCTATACCAACGCTAAATTGGTGATCGGGAAATGATCTCGGGCTCAGTTTGACAGCAATTGGATTTGAGAACCAGAGATGAAACAGGGGAAGCTACTTATTCAAGTCGCTTCTTAGTCTTAGCATCAAACACGTTAGAACCGTGGGCGATCTTACCCGATCATGACCCCTTCAACAAACATACGGTGCTAGTAAATGACCCCACGTGCAAGCTCTGTAGGAAACAGGAGGAATCAGCGCTCCACATCCTAACTAACTGCCCGAAGCTTCTAATCCTTATACATAAGTAATTTGAAGCCGCTTTGCTGGAACCCGCGAATATAAGCAGCGAGCCCATCAGCAAGTTGCTAGCATTCGGATTAGCAACAGGTCTGTATGAGGATCATCCCTAAACGTGGCGGTTGCACAATGGGTCTTCATGACTTGGATGTAGCATTTACTTGCTCCGCTAAATCAAGTAATCAAGAATGAACGACTTGATAGTACTTATAAGTACTTCAAAAGATAGTTACTAAAATTTTTTGGTTACTACATCAATTTCTGTTCGCATATTTGGGATGTAGGTTAAAGTATTTTTTTTTGCTGCCTTTCCTGGTCTTTTTCGATATCCTTCATTTCTTTGCTTTCTCTGTTTTGCTGTTTTTTGTTGTAGGCTTTGTTTCATTTCAACTCTTAAAATCGGTTTTGTAACGATGACGTCTACAATTTTTAAAGAATAAAATGGAAAATTTGACTGCCACAATCAAATTAACTAAATACCAACTTTCGTAATTCGGTATACATTTATACCTACTGAAATAATCATCTTTGATACACTAAACGGCTATAATCCCCCTTGGTACACACTTTCGAATTTTTTGTTTGGCTTAGTAGATATCATAGTGGTATAAACAACTAAAACTATGTGTCTGGTTTCATACTACAAAGTAAAAAGCTGTTACTCTGGAGGATAGGCAGCTCCGTAGCTGCAGATATTTTCTGGATGTGAGTTTTGAAACGACATAATTTTTTAAAGGAGTGTATAAAGTAATATATGAATATGAAGAAAAAACTCACCCCGGTAAAGAAACATTTACACTTAGAAATATTTGTCTGTTATCTGTTGTTTTCAGAATTGGTTTACTTCACGATAAAAGAGAAAGCTACCCAGTACACATAGGGTAGTTTTCCATAAGTCGCTTATTTAATTTTATGTTATTCCTATGTTACATGTAACAAAACTAAAGGCTATTCAGTATAATTATACATTTCCAGCAAAAAATAGTTTAGATTTCTCGGTATACCACAGGTTATATCCATTTAATGGAAGCCTGACCATAAGAGAATCATCGTCTGTTGAATCTAATTTATTCAGGCTTTCTGACAATCAAATACCTTTAAATCAACACTTTCAGGTTTTACTACAATCGATAATTCTACTATATATTTAAGTATTTATTTAGACACAGTTATGATTGAGTTTTACATTTCGCAAGTAGCAATTAGTTTTATGTTTAGGTATCGCTTTGGAAGGATAATTTCGGCAAATTATTTTGTGAAAATAGACATCTTTACGAAAACCGTTGGCGGAGAGCCGACTTTCTTTGGGCAACGTTTGAATTCTCGCAATTGTCTTTTCTAATAACGTGCTCACTTTGCTAAAACATTTGTGAATTTAGGACTAGAAAAAATGTAATTGTGGTGTCATAACAGCTAGTAGAACTCTAATTTCTCATTGATATACATACTTAATGGAATGTACGCACTTCAAGTACCTAAATCTGTTGAAATAATTGCTTTGACTGTGCATTGGCCTTTGGCAAAACAAGCAACCCTTTTCCTTTTCGGGCAATGATCTTCCAGGTACTACCTTATATTTAGTATGTGCTACCGGGCACACAGGACAGCAGGACCTACAGCTTAATATGCGTTCCCAACCACGTACTATAATGCATTTTATTTCTAAAGATATTTTGCTGGAA
The DNA here is from genome assembly GCA_014611495.1 of Limonius californicus. Taxonomy (NCBI): domain Eukaryota; kingdom Metazoa; phylum Arthropoda; class Insecta; order Coleoptera; family Elateridae; genus Limonius; species Limonius californicus. Next base: position 30,673 of record JABXWE010012612.1, read on the forward strand.
CAATTCAGGTGTTCAGAGAGTATTATATAAATAGGCAGCCCAACCTGAACAACGCTGGTAGTTTTTTTTTTGTTTAGAGTATAATGTAGAAAGATAACTACTTGTCTCTCTTCATAACAGCGGCTATTCGTCTGTCAAACCGTTAAATCCCCAGAAAGCAAGTTTAAAGTGAAATATGGAAAGCTAGCAATAGTAAGACTTACCTAGTTAAATGTGTCTGGTTTTCATAAATTTGAAACGATTTCATCGAGTTTTATGTAATAATCGTGCAGTTTTTAGAGTTTGTCTAATTTTAAAATTCAACTAGTTAGGTTTAAATAATTTAGATATACCTTTAGTTAGTAAACTTTCCTGGCATGATTCGCCATATGGTAATTTTCATTAAAAGCAGAAATCAGAAAGTTTATGGAATTCGCTCGGTATAGTTTATGTAGTAAGAAAGGTTCGCACCGCAGACGTGAGGAGAAAATTTCAAATGGGATTCTTAAAGCTCCTGGAACTAGCACTGCGAAAATTGATCCTGCGAATGCAGTGTGTGGAAAAACTGTTTAGAATGTAGTACTTGAGCAACTATTTTACCATTACCGTATTCAACAGGTGCAAGCTTTGGATATCTGTTAAGGCTGTAATTTTCACAATAGTTTCTACAAGAATGCAAGCTGCTGTAATTTCTAAATACATACGCGTGTTTTGTAGTGATAAAACCGCATTTATGCAGAACACAATCTTGAATTTATATTAATTATCAACTGGCTCATGCGTGTACACATACGTTATTAGAGTTATCATGCCAACGTTATTAATATGTGAATTATAAATTTAGAGATATATGATTACAATCCAAACTTTAAGCTGAAAATTACAATGCGACTGTTTGCTCCTATAAATAAATCTAGATTTAAAAGGAAATTATAACTTTAGGATATTTATTAAAGGAATAAGTAAGTATATTTTCAAACTTTGGTAGTTCCCTGTACGAGTATACTGCTCTATTGAGGCATTTTTCTGTACATAGACGTATGAAGCGGGTCTAGGTTATTTGTTTGCTACCACTTGCTTGCCGCCGTTTGCTCGACACCGATTGCTCGCTGGGTTAAATGCTTGTCGTAACAGTTGCTCGCTATCCGTTTGGTCAACTGTAAATTTGTACGTGTAACCGCACAAACGCATCTAATTTATCTTTTGTTAGGCACCATTGTTTGTAAAATAATTTAGCACATCTTTTGTTTTATATTTAAAACCTTTACTTTTACTTCAGATACCATAGGTAGAAGGGACCTCGATGGGGCAGTTCGAACAAGCGCTGTCAGTCGAGGCACAGTGAAATGCGGCTCAATCAGCCGCGGGGTAAAATCCCGGCTGAGACGATGATCATATTTCACTTAGTTAAGCTTAGGGTGCATGAGGGGCTAGTAGGTAAAAGACGCCCGCATCCCCCTGAAGTAATGCGAAAGCGGTTCCGGGTGGAGGGGGAACAGTAGTGTGAATGTAAAAAAAGATACCATGGGTAGAAAAGTAGTATTTTTTAAATAGATTTTGGTATGATATATTTGTTTATGAAAGTGTTCTGAGTTGATAACTGTTTATGAAATGTTTTTGAAAGTAAAAATGCTGTTTCTATGTTAATAAAGCTACACTAGTGAGCAAATACCGGGCCACGTACAAAAATCCATATATCTTCAAATTCAAGAAATCGCATACGTTGGAAACTATATTAAACTACCAGCAACTACCTGTCTGGCTTGTTAACAACCTAATTAGTGGGATCTCATGTGTGGAACTACGGTTTTTATTTAACGAATGAAATTCTTACTTCTAACAAAAAAAATAAAGGAAACGAAATACGCAACTCCAAAGTGTCTTGTTGGAGTTTTAACAGGAAATGTTTCCTCCTCTTGCTCTTATAACTGCTTGCACACTTGCTTACCTATATTTGTCTCTTGAATGGTTTCTTGCGGGACTTGTTCCATATAAGTGCTGTTCTAAGCTCCAAGCTAGGAGTAGGTAAGGGCATTCGATTTCTAACGCGTCTCTCAAGATCGTTTCAAACGTGCTCTGTCGGATTTAAGTACGGACTAAGAGAAGGCCATTCCATGACGGTCAGTTCTACTTCATGTAGATAGTCAGTTACAACTCTTGCTGCATGTGGCCGAGCGTTATAATGCATTAGAATAGAAGCACCGATTATAAATGGAGGATACGAGACTACATGTTCTTGGAGGATATCTGTCACACAACTGCTGATAATGAACCTCTATCAATGAAAACTTACTTCGTGCGAGCTTCGTAGGAAATAGCGGCCTAAACCATCAAAGACCCTACCTGAAAACTAACGCGATGAGAAAATCCGTATGTGCGTAGCGTTCCTCAAAAACATTTTGACTCGTCCATAAAGAGTACAGCACTCCGTTGTTCTGCCGTCCTATTGTTGTAGATAAACCTGCGTTTTCGATGATTTCACAGAAGTTGAAGTAGCTGACTTGTACGCCTTAAAATTGGCTTCTCGAAAGTGTTCTTCTTATCGTTCACTCGCTAATATTGGTACCACATACATCCAACAGATAACTTTTTACTCTAACTGCAGTAGTATGCCTGTCCATACGGATGAACCAATAAAACGGTCATCCCGCTCTGAAGTGGCGCTTCTTCGTCCCGATGTTGACCTTCTTCCAAATAAACCCTTCTTTTCATACCGTTGCGAAACTTGTTGAACACTGGATTCCAAATTTGACGCAACATAACGCTGGCTTCTTCTATCTTCAACCAGAGCTATAATTTGAGCTGCTCTTGTTGTTCAATCGTTCATTTTACTGAAATTTCTTGGTAACCCTAATAAATGCCAAATTTAAAAAATGATACGGTATCATAACAATCAAAATTAACTGAAAGCACTGATAAAAGGAATAAACCTAAATTCAAATTAGCTACTTAAATTGAACATCTATGCACTTCAATGTAAATTGTTTCACAAATGAGATATTTTTTTATTGTTTCACATGTTACTAATCCTACTGCATAAATACTGAATAGTTGTAAACAGTTTGGAACAAATTCAATGCACTACGTTTGATAATATTGATGTAGCCTGGTTTTTGATCGGTAGTGTATTACAACGACATTTTGAGGATGATATTAATTAAAATTAAGTTAAAAATATATACACTATGAAAATCAAATGCAGTTCTAGTTAATTTTATAAGAATCAAAAAATGCTGCTTCGCAAATAGTTGTCGAGCATAGAAACCAGCGAATCAAAAGAGTTGAAAAGAAAGAAGTTCTAACATCAACGTATGAGTTCATGATTTATCACGAAAATGCTGAAAATTGTGATTTTATAAATAAATTATTATCTTTCTTACCATTGAAGCTATTTCAATCAAGCCGATAACTTTATATTTTTGGTCACTGTGAGTTGAATGACATTTACAGAAATTTTCTAGGCTCTCTAGATTTCAAGCTGCAATAGTCAACTTTTTTATTTTTTATGGCCGCCATATTGGATTATCACACTAATCGATAGGCAATAGCTTTTCTAACTGGTAACAAACATAACCTTTTCCTTCTAAAAAAACTTGTTGAAATTTGTATCTCGTATCTCTTACCCTTTCCGAGGTGCCATTGGTGAGCACCGAAAAATGCACTACCCTGCTTATATAAGGTATAATTTATATTATTTGGTAACATAAGAAAGTATAACTAAATTCGTTAAAAGCTACAATCCCAGGCGTATGTCTGGAATCTTAATTTAATCGAAGGGAAGCAGCGTGGCGGAAAAGCGCAAGTACTGGTAAAACAGTACTCAAAGTTAAGGAACGATCCGTGCGGTGCCTACTTGGATGGCTGACCGAAATCTTCGCACTAACGCTGCAACCCACAGTGCCTCGGAGAGTACCTAAAACCGTCGGTTCCCCTGGGTTAGTGTGCCACCTCACTAACTACCTCAAACACGGTTAAAGTGACAGCAGGGTGCGGAACTGCTTTCGGGTCTGCCAGCAAACATTTTCCATACGCAATTTATTTATGTTATTTAACCAAAGTAACTGATTTCATTTGGCTATCTGTGTTTTTATCAGTTTTAATATATAATATCTTTATATGACGCATTTGCTGGCAAGTTATTTAAACAGTATTTAACCCCATCAGAAAAATGAAATCTCTAGAATAGATACTTTTCTATTTAATTGAGAATGAGGTTTCATGAAGTACAGCATAACTTAGTTAATTATTTCACCATTATAATATTATTAACAAATCTATTGGCGTATCCATATGTCAATTACTTTGCAAATACGCGTAATTGATATCTAATTATGTGAATGTTTATGGTTTTTGAGAATTATCCTATGAAGTATGGTATTTTTTCCATGGAGATGAGTTTGACGATTAACTCTCTGAGGGACTTGCGTACGCAACAATGCAAGCATACATTGAAGAATAATTTTCTTATTTGCGTCAAAAAGCATAGTGAACCGATGTATGCGTGGCCTTATGCAATAGATATAGATAAGTCTGGCTCGGCGTTTGGTATAACGAAAAGTTGAGACAATTAGAAGGAACGCGAAATTATGATACAAATTATAAGAGAGGCTAAATTATGAAAGTGTATTATAACCACATATTTTCATATGAATATGTAAAATTCAGAAGAAATTGAAGCTGTTCAGTTACTTACAAAGACATATACTACTAATATGCAGCTAACTCTTAGAACACTGATACAATGTTAAATTTTTAACGATAGCGTGCAATTGCAGGTTTCCATACTGCTGTCGTAAATATGCAAGTGATCCCGTAATTTAAGTTTAGAAGCACGCTACGCGAGTTTTTTGTAACAATTACCAATTACAGTAATCTATTGATTGTAATACGAGCGCAGCCTTTTAAGTTTTTACAAAAACTAGGAAAGAAAAAAATTGTGCTCTTGAGTGAAAACCATTTTAGCTGATTGTAATAACTAAGTTCTTTATTAATTTATTGTAAGAAGTCCGTGAGCACGTCTTTTTAAAAATGTAGATCACCTGTCCATACGCTGTCTTACATGTTCAGTTATGTCTTCGTTATAAATTTCTTGCTTGCCACTTCTAAGTAGATGTACGTGATGCCCCACCTATGTTTTTTAATAAAGTTGCAGCTGCTCTCGCAATTCAGTAGAAGTCAGCTTACCGTTTAAAAGCCAAATAACATATAATCATAAAATATTTGTGTATTTGAGTAAAAACCATTTTAGCTGATTGTAGTAACTAAGTTGTTCATTACTGTATGCTGAGTAGTATAGGATAACAACACTCCCTGCAAAAGTCTTCTTAAAACTGTAGATCATCTGTCCATACGCTGTCTTACATGTTCAACAATGTCTTCGTTATAAATTGCTTGTATGCCTTTTCCAGATTTACGTGATACCCTACCTATGTTTCTTAATATAGTTCAGACAGTTAAGTAGTTGTCAGTTTACCATTTAAAGACCCAATAAGAAACAGTCATCAAAATTTTGTGTTTTTGAGGGTAAACCATTTTAGCGGATTGTAGTAACTAAGTTCATTGAATTTAGCAACTGTCAGGCAATAATAATTATAATAGCCTGAGTTAACCAAAGAGATACATTTTAGTTTCTACAGCCACCCTTTACTGAACATTTCGTTGACACGCTGTATAAATATCGGTTAGGTAATAGCCGTAACAATCACCATTCTTTGATTACACAGTTCGTTACCTCTACAACCCTGCCAAATAATTGTCGCCAATAAAGTCGTGTGTGTGTGGCGATGATCGATGTAACAAAAATAAGAGGGCGACTTCGCGTGTCGGATTCGATAACCGTGGAGGAAGTGAGCAGTTAGCGTGCGGGGAGGAAGCAGGCGTTTAGTGATCTTATCACATGCACATTTTCGTTCCGATCATTACGGTTGAGTATGCACATGCCAAAAGTGAATTACACTAATTTCGCATTGCAGTGTACCTAATGGGTGCTTAGTTATTCAAGTACCTTACATAAGTATTCAGTTAAGCACCTCGTGTTTTGCATTTAATACGCTTGGGCTGTTAACTGCATAATTGTAACAATTATGTTGCGAAGTTGTGCTAAAGAAACTAATTTACATAACAGAAACAAGAAGTTCTACATTGATTTTATGTTTATTCAGTTATTAAATATTTTACTAAAAATAACTTTGCCACAATGTCTAGGCCCATGTCCAAGTTTGGTACAAGTATAACAGCAAGTAGGAAATTCTTTTTGTAATTATAGCTAAATTAGCAGCAACAAAACAAGCTGCGCGTGCGTAAAATGCTTACTGGCACAAACTTCTGTAAAGTAAATTATAATTACATTACTAGTAATTAAAAGCGTTTAAATACAAATAAACACATTTGTCCCAATAAACATTATCCAAAATATTATCTTGTTAAATCATTTTCATGTTATCTATACAGTTTCCACGTTTTTTTTATTGCTTTCCTATGGAATTGGAATAGTTTGCAGACTCTTTATGGAAAAAACAGGCAAGTGGAACATTTTAGCCTGTAATTATATGTTAGTTAGGAAAGTATTTAACTCTAAGTAGATAATTAGCGAAATTGCAATATTAATTAATTCTTTACTAAAAAAAAAATGCTTACTATATCACTGATGTTTTATTAGTTAGTTGATTTTTAATAAGAGTAAATTTCTTTTTTTTTATCCATAACAGAAAAAAGTTGACAGATTTGTTACTGCCATGAAAAACTGCTACTCTCTGTAGAACAAGATTTTGCCAGATGATAAAACACTAGAAATTAATCACTCTGTGTATTTTCAGTTTGCATATCCAAAACCATTCAACCAAATTTTTCAAACTCGAGACAGAAGCTCAGAAACTAAATCTCAATCTTTGTGTTGCTGTATTATTGCACGATAAAGAAGAATACAATCTTACTCACCGTATTGATTTTGCTTTATAAATTTTTTTCAGTTTGTTTTATGTAGCTTTTGTAGACAAATTTACAGTTTCTTTCATAGTTCCAATGAAACAGACAACTATTGTTGCACATATGTAAACCACAGAGAATGAAATACATTTACTATAAAAACTAAAAATATTAAGCGTTCAGGTAGTTGTTTTTTCTAAGGCTAGTCAGGCCCACTTTGTAATGGTATGTGAATATTTTGATTGTCATATTGTAGCCGAAAGTTATGCATGGAAAACCATTATCGACGTCAAGGAAAGATTTTGAATTATGAACGTCGTAAATTGAGGAATCGATTTATTGAACTGTTTTGTATTTACTGGTATTTAAGTATACATTTGATGTATAATCAGCGACCAAAGTAATGGTAGTATCAGCCGTTGTGTTTAGGCAACACGTTTTGCTTGCAAATGTAATTACGTAGTTGTTGCTACTTCTTTGTCCCAGCACTGTGTGTCACCTTAAGTACATTTTCTCAAGTATTATGTATTATCAAGCTAACCTCATAAATTAATTAAACATTATGAAAACCTATATTTCGAATACAAACACAGTGTGCAAACCAGTTTTGAAAACATCCTATTGTTTCGTTATTATGCCCAAAAGATAAGGAATTATTTCATTTAATCTTCAAACTTTCTACTATGCCTAATTACAAATACTGTTAGTCTTCGAAAATAGCTTGAATTGTTTTTGAAACATCGAATTGTAATACTGAAATAGCTGTAGTTTGTTTCTGTAAGTACATACTTTTAAGTTGCCCGCGAAGTATTCAATTTTATTAAAAATATCTATGAAAATGGCCTAATAGTTATAAACCCAAATTGCCACTTGTGAAATTTATCCTAAAGCTGACCAGTATGTTGCTTAATGTGAAATTTAATGCATAAAAAGGCAACGATTGCCGTTGCTAATAGCCGAATTAAAACCGTGTTGTCTGTAGGCGACTACTAGTGGAATCATTAGTTTTGTAGCGGACTATACGTAATAAAAATATAAGCTTTTACTTACAGTAGAAGTTCACAGTTGTAAAAATTATGAAAATTATATTATTTTCAATATTAGAACTGGTAGATAGCCTTGTAAAAGAAAATTATACCATGAAATGAATCTTAGTTACCCCAATTTCACTGTTTTTCATGAGGCTCTTAGACTGATTTAATACAAGTAGGTACAAATATTGCCGTTGTAAATTTTGTAAAACATTTGTGAATAGAAACATGTGGAAATGAAGAGAATCTTTACGTCTACTATCCAATAAGAATTATTGACAACTTATCCGCATCCCAAAAAAGCTTTAAAAGAATTTTGAAAATTTATTTTTGAACCCCAACGCCATATTTAAATTAATTGACAAACGGTTCCCCATAACTTTAAAAAATAATATTGATTAAATACTATTTTGAACCGTTTGGTTAGCTCCGAAAAAAAATTAAATCACACAAAAAACTTGTGACGCCTACAGGAACAAAAAAAAAGATAAAAATGCTAACTAGGAGCAATACAGCCAACTAAAATCCATTTTGCAAGGTCCAGACAGCACGAATAAGGATCGACCAACCACAATCGAAGAAGGGGGGATAGATAAGCCTGGATGCCACCTGTTTTAAATTATCCTTTACCCTTGAAGATAACGCGATGTAAAACAGGAACCTTGCTGGAGTTCGAACTTACCTTGCTTCGGGAATTGCTCAATTGAATACGAGAAAAGGGGTATAATACAACAATACACAATAAAACACGACAACATCAAGTTACCAAACTTCAATTTCCGTCCAATAATTACAATAATCACACCGACCACAACCCAACATGAATGAACACAAATATATATACATAAATAAAAAATATGGGCAAAGTAGGGAACGCAATTATGCGAAATTACTTATAAATACTAAAGCTTTACAGCAACAAATCGCGACCAAACCCGCCAAGTATTCAAAGTTTGTCGGGGCCTCGCGAACCAAATACCCAGATTAAAAATACCTAAATTATGGTATTAGGTACCGACGCACTCGTTAATAAAAATCAAATTTTCGGAGTATTCCTTCTAATTGTTGAGTTCTAATTAAAAAAGATTTGTTTACACTGTCGACCATTTGACAAACACAAACAAAATTTCGGTAGGTATATTGCATATAAACCAAGAACAAAATTTATCTTTGATTGAAACTGAAATCACAGTAATTATAAAGCTTAATTATCCAATCATCAATTTATAGATAACAAATAGTGTTGACGACGACCCCTTTCTGGTTGAAATTACAGATTTCCGAATCTCCCTTGGACAACCAAGAATTTATTTAAGAATTAAATATAATCGGAACGGTAACACCTGTAATGTTTATCAAAGCCGCTGAGTTCGAACTGCGATGTATACGCTGTATTCTGCATACGGAAGATAAACTCCAATCGCGTCGAAATATCGCCAGGGTATACTTCATTTTAATTTACGATAGATATCTTCGGCCGTATCGTATTCCCCTATCATCAACAGCCTTTCCATCCCACTGCTGGGGATCGGCCTCTTCTCTGCCACGTGTTTCTCCTCAGCGCTAAGGTAGAAACACGGGGGACCTACAGTTTAACGTCGAATCCGAACGACAGAAATTCCAGAGAAGGTTTTTAGCATTAAGATCCCACGGTTGCAAGCCGAATTGGGAAATTGTGTGTGGTGGGTTGCAGACAAGATTTTTATAAATCTGCATATTTCTGCTTAGGTTTCGAACCCAAGCCAGAATCGACGTTTTATTCAGAAAGCGAGCGTTCTACTAACTGAGCTACCACCACACAATATTCCCCTAAATAAATTCAAATGACTTAAGAATAAAAGAATAGGATTTGGATGTTTCCATGTTTACCAAAAGATGCAAAACTGGCAAAAAGAAATTTCTCAAAGAGGTTAGCACAAAAATCGGGATAACTCCCTGGAATTCGTATCACTACTATCGGTATCTAAAATTCCACAATTGCTATCTTGAAAATTAAATTGGGAAACTTCTCAAGCCTTGGAACGACTTCTAAAAAATCCAAGAATACGTGCACTTTCTATGAGGACTCAAAAATAACGAATGGCACACGAGAATATCAAACCGCTATTTGCTAAACCGGAAATATAAGAATGGATGAAACGAAATTCAAACAAAGCCAAAATGGAATTAACCAGGAGCATAAAGCATGCAATCCAAAATGCTATCTTAAAAATTAAATGTAAAACAACTAAGCGTAAAACGTAAGCACCTCTACTCAGAAAAAAACTAAATATGTCTTAGAATTTACGAGGGTGGGGGGGGGGACGAAAAATCGGAATTATTGTGTTCCGGACAAGACCTTTGCAGTGCAAGCTTCCCCCGCTAGGTGAATGTTCTCGGAACCCGCCCGCCTTAGAAGAGCGAAGAAAGAATTAGTCAAGTCATCTTTGAAGATCGATTTCTACATTTTCTTTAGTTCGGCTGATCGATGGACATCCGGAGCGAGTTTTATCGTTAAGATTTAATCAATATTTCGCCTGGTTTAAAACAGCAAAACCTTTCGTAAACTCGTGGTTTAAATAGGTACTCAGAGCAGCTTCTGTGTAGGCTGTCTGCAGCCGAACAACCGTTTCCGCCGCATTTTTCTTAGACGACAGGGGTTCCGAGGACTTTCACCTAGCGGGGAAACCTGCACTGCAAGAAGCTGGCCCTCCACACATTAATTTCGTTTTTGTTTCGCTTCCCTCGTCGTATAAGGGCTATCCCAGGAGAAATTTTGCAAATGAAAAAAGAAACGGAAGGTGTAGCCTATTTAGAAACTACTTTGACAGCATTTCAATTTAAGAAAACTTGGAAAATTTTGAAATCTTGAAGGTTGGATTTTAGTCACAAAATTTAGACTTTAAGGGGCTGTTAAAATGACCCAAATAAGCTAAAATTGGGGCCTCGGTGGAGTAGTACGGATACGAACTGCCACTCTAGGTCACGCGAAATTTGGTCCGATCGGTCGAGATATCGAATCCCGACTGGGGCAACCGCATTTCGCTTACTTAAGTTTAGGGTGCATATTGCATGAATGTTTAGTGTGTAAGGGGTGCCCGCACTCCCCTGCTGTAATGCGAAAGCGATTTCCAGGTCGTAAGAAATTATGATAAAGAATTGCCAAAAGCAGTACAAAAATACCATAAAATCGACCTACGTTTATGGTATCTGTGTACTTAAACCCAGGAATATGTATCAGTTCAATTGTTCAATTGAATTATCAGCTATCGTCGCTTCTGACAGAGAAAATTTCGTTATTAGCTTTTATTTTCAATGTGGGATTTCCGAAGTTTTGTAATTTAAACGTTTCCTCTAGTATGGCAGTTTAGTCTTCCTTTTTGGCTTTAGTACTATGGTACACTTAAGCTTATATGCTCTTACCTTCTTACTACTTACATTATTATTATTTATACAATAATACTTAATTATTATAATGAAAACGTTGTGTGTTTGTGTATATATACGATACTTTAGTTTTTAGAAGGTAATAGAATTGTGATTTTCATAAAATTAATTTTCTAAATTACTTACTTTTATTCCAATTGCGAAAGTAGTATACGTAACCCCATGGATAACATGGAAGCACTTTTTTTTTCTAAAAGTCCATGAACGTACAACTAGGTTAGTATTTATCTGTCACATTGGCATGCACAAGGGATTGTTTGGGTGTTAGCTTACATATTTTGGCTGAGACAACCAATTTGGTCAGCAAGTGGGTCAGGAAACGATTTCCCGAAGGGACGGTCTCTTGTAGAACTTAGTTTCCAGTTTCACTGTTTTTTCCAATCGAAGTAAATCCAGAATCTAAATAAGGTTATATTTTTTAGACTGATCGTATGTCTTCTGTTACCAAACCTCGCTTAAAGGGAAATATGTATTGTTTGCCTAAACGCGTGCAATCAATGATAGGACACTTAGCAAACCTAGTATAGACTAACGTTATTGATGGGAATCCATTTGGTCAAGCTAACCCTAAACTGGCCTAGGAATTCAACAACTAGTACATGCTTTTTTTGTGCGCAGAGCATGATACTCGTTGCTTTCTTTTACTGAAAATAGAGATAATTGTTCAAGTAGTACTAGCTTACCTAAGTTCTGATAACTTGCTTACTGTTCGTTCTATTTGTAAGGGGGCTGTTTAATAAGTTTACCAAAAACCACAGTCGCTATATTTCGGTAACAATTCGATTTTTGTAAGTTTAAACATATGATAACTAAGAAGGAACTGTAACGTACTTATAATATGTAAATATAATGCAAGAAGTTCTCCTTGATAGAAACACTTAGAAATGGACTAAGAATCGAAATTATTAATTATTTTGTATAGAACAATAACAGCAAGTAAATCGATATTAAGTTAAATTCTTTATCTTTCTTACCATGAAGAAGTAACTGTTACTATTTTATGTATCTAAACAATTTAATGATATTTTAATTTATTTGTAAAAGGTTGATAACAGTAGCTTAAATTGAACACACACGACAAAGTTCCAAAATATTTATTGAAATTAGGTAACACTCTATACTTTTGCTAACGTAGTACTAATAACATAGCAAGGATATAACGCGTATAAACGAAATAATTTAAAAGTTGCTTAGACCAGTCGTGTAACAGGTTGCCTATCTTAAGGAGTTTAAAAATTCTAGACCTTCTAGAAACGAAATCTCAAGTTACTAAATGATCTCCTGAAGAATATTTGACCAATCTTGGCATTTCGACTGCAAGCACATCGTGCTTTTAAATGCTAGTCATTTGTAATAATGTGAAAATATGTACTGCTTGGCACGAAAATGCAACACCCAATATACAACGTGTTTCTATAATAGTTAATCAACGTTTGAGAGCATATAAAACAAGAAAAATAAAGACGAAAATCATCAATAAAATTTTTTGAAAAAGTGTATACTAAAGGA
>JABXWE010012613.1:0-38438 GCA_014611495.1 Limonius californicus
GTTACCGCTGATGTAGGTATCAATTGGCACTTCATACCCCCAAATTCGCCTCATTTTGGTGGGCTGTGGGAGGCTGGAGTTAAAAGTACAAAACATCATCTAAAGAGAGTTTTATCAAATTCACCCTTAACTTATGAAGAATTTCATACAATTACTACTCAAATAGAGTCCATTTTAAATTCAAGACCATTAACCGCTTTGACTTCCGATCCTAATGATGTTGAAGTTCTCACTCCCGCACATTTTCTCATTGGAAGAACCTTTTCCGCTATTCCTGATCCCAATCTTAACGATGTGCCTGTAAACAGACTAAGTAGATATGAACATTTAACACGACATTTCTGGGACAAATGGTCCAAAGAATACATAAGTGAGCTACAACAAAGAAACCGATGGAAGCAAACAGCAAATGGTATACAACTTGGAACCATTGTACTAATAAAGGAAGACAACTTACCTCCTTCCAGATGGCAACTGGGGAGAGTCATCAAACTTCATCCCGGTGCAGACAACATCACTCGTGTAGTGTCTGTGAAATGCGCAAATAGTGAGTTAAAGCGCTCCGTGGCTAAAGTGTGTGCGCTACCTTTTGTAGGAAACTAAAAACTATGATGCAATCGCTTGCATTTCGTACCTCAGAACTACTACTTCATTTATGTTTATATGTCTTACCTTAAGAGATTATTTGTTCATTTGTTTATATATCTTGCTGTATTTATGTTCCTTTTTATGTACTCTCGTTCATTTGTTATTTTTTATGCATACTTATTAACATGTTTACTTTTTTTGAAACTGTTGTTTCAAGGCGGGCGGCATGTTGGAGCCTAAATTGCGCGCCTTATTTTTAGAATTTTTGTATCTCCCACTACAACCCCTTTTGCAGGTGTTTGGTGGTACGAATTCTTGTAGACAGTCTGTTTGTAACCTTTATACGATAAACATGTGTGAAGACACAAGTTTTTTGGTAACTTATTTACTGTAAGAGTCTGTATCGAGGCAGTAAAATAAAACTATGTACAAACAGCTCGAGAAGTTATTTCATATCAAACACAGGTGTTTTACATTTTTTTACACATCTTCATTACGTGACAGTTGCAATATTCTTTTAAATCTATGAAATATGGTGAAGAGGTATGAATACAGAGGAAGAACAGTAGTCTGCTGAATCCCACAATTAAAATTATTACAACGTCGCAAACAATTTATTAAGCATCAATTTTATCTCTTCCATATTGCATGCAATAATTTAAAAAATTATATGTGTGGTATATCGTAATTTTCAAATGACTAACTGTGAGATTATAAACAGAACTTGAAGAAGTTGCAACCGTGGAAATCATAAATATGCAACATCTGCATGTAACCCAAACATGTTTCCTAATCAGTTAGAGGCACGTATAGCTAGCAATAAACATGGAAGGTAAACACACCCAATTTACACGTGTGTGTATGCGCTGCTGGTGATTATTTCGAGTGGGATTTATGTCTAGAACATAAGCTTCCGGCGATACGTACAAGTTTATGATGATTTTAAGACTCAACATGAGAACTTAAAAGGTTTCGATTGAGTGCAGTTTTTAGTATTGTTCATTATTGCGACAAGATGTAAAATGTTGGAGCAAGATTTATAGAAATGTAACCACAAAAATATCCAGTTAAGATTAGATATCGTTTATTAATTGCAAAAGTGGTCAGAATTTACCTACCGAATTTGAAAATTATGTACTGTCATTGGGGAAGGTAATTTTATGATAGTTGCGAATTGAAAAATACTTAATTACATGATTCTATAATACACAGTAATTTGTAATTACTGAACAAAACGAAAACGCCAAAATAAGACAAACGTATTACATATTTATGTATTTAGTGGTTTCAACGTAATGAGATTATGATCATATTATTATAAATACAAGTTTGTGACGATATTTTTTATTGCATTGTATACCATTTATGTGTGTTTTCTCCAAATAGTTTTTATTAGACGGTGTAAAACAATATGCAGTAATTGATTTCGAGTTAAATGGACGCGAATAGAACTTTGTTCAAAGTAAAATATTGTGTGCCATGAATTGACCACTTGAGCAGTGTGTTCTTAAGTTAAAGTCACAATTGTGTGCGCTGTTATTGTATTGTTAAAACTGTGTGCTCAGTCATGGTACTATGTTTACCGAATTAAATATTGGGCTGAGTGCTAAGTAGTTGTACTATATGTTTAAAAGTTATTGGGGACCGCGGTAGAGTAATGGCCGCAGCGCTTGGCTTCGGAGTTATTCTACCAAAGTCGCTCAGGTTCGAATCCTGAGCACTGCACTTTCCCAGGGTGTTTGTGGTGTCTGGGGCATGGGGTTTTTTCAAGGTTGGGGCATGTTAGACCTGTGAATAGCACGAAATGTGCTGAGCCGGGATAAGCTGGGTGGGATGGGAATCTTGGTGTTGCCATGGCAACTCCCCGATTCTTAAAAAAAAAATAAAATAAAAAAAAAGTTATTATTTGAGGTTGGGGCTTCCATTGTGAAGTCGACCGTTTATGGCGCTGCTTTAGTTGCAACTTCGTAATAGGACTTCAGTAGGTAAACTCTTGTACTTTTTATTTTGTACTTAATCCCTCACTGTCTTGAATGTGATTCCTAGTACCACGAGATCCACCTCCACGTTAATAGTTTATTCTGTAAGAGACAGCTCTTTCTGTAATATGTTGGTATGTCTGAGTTGTACAACAAATTGATGGTCTAAGCTTTTTGATTTTTTTTTATATAGCGTTTCTAACAAAAGTCTATATAATATATCCATAATATGCTCGTAACCAAATGGTTATTGATTTGCAGGTATAGAAAAACAAAACAAAATAGAGCCCGTCCGGATGTGAAGGATAGACCTTACCACTTGCCGATTATAACGGATAGCTGACTAATCAGACCATAGAAAAAATGTTATCTTTCTATTTATAGTGATAACGAGTAGCAAAAGTTATGCAGAGAGATAATATACAACTTTTTCATATATCTCACGTTAAATACATACATTCCAGTTGCAATGACAAACATGACATGTTCGGTTTAATTGCATTGGTTTACAAAAAAGGAGCTGCAAAAAGGAAGACATTCCTAGTACAATAAGTGTTTTGCCTCAAAATGTTAGCTTCGCAGAAATTCATCATTAGCTACATGTGACTTCCAACTAATTTACATACATTTCTGAGCAATTTCAAAATTGTCGCAAATAAAACATCCAAAAATATTTGATTAGTTAACATCTATTTCCAGAATTAACTATTTTTTGTTAACATGTTCAGTGGAACTCGTGAAGGGTATCAGAAGAATTATCATCATCGTATTAATAACGAAAAGGATTCGTTCGTGATGCAACGTAGATGTAATTAACCGAGTTTCTTATTAATATTGCTCTTTAATGACGAACCGTGTAACCTGTTAATTTTTTTAAATGTCCTGTTGAAAACAGGATGAGTGTTATTTTTAGAAAATGCACTACGTGTTGTTATAAAATATCACAGAAACATTGTTACCTGAAATTAATTAACACCGATTTAATTTATGTATCATTATACAGGCCATCTTTAATAAAACTACCGTTAATTAAGTGTCGCACTTCTTAAATGAAAACTAAAAAAACTGTAACAAGAAAGGTCCACGTTGCTGAATTAACTGTAATTAAATATCAGCAAGGAAGTTCCTTCGAGAATCAAATAATAAAGGAAGGAACGAGCACAGCAGGTTTCGCGAGGTAGAAGCAACCAAGTAATGAATGGCCCCCCACGTCGTCCCCAGATGCTCTGGTATTGTTTTAAAGTTTTAAAAAGCTCATCCTGCTGTTATAATAATCCTCGCCAATTCCCCGGAGTCTCCACTTTCATTAAGACCGTGTTAGGTATCGCGAAGAAGCAGAATCCAATATTAAGTTTACAATATGACTGCTTATTTGCTGGCGCCCGCCCGGAGCACTCGGTTTCCTCTTAAATTTCTGCTATGGGGTGTTAGGAAATTCTTATTGTTATTGGATCATAAACTAGGCTACATTATTGCTTCCAGTTTTAAAACGGCGACTTAACTCCGCTGGTATATGCCATCACGCACGAAAAGTTAATGGCGATATTAACGTAAAATGCAAATTGAGCAATTTGGTTATATGCATATTTCGATTGGTCGTTCCAATTTGTATTTACTTTTCTATACTGCGGAATTTCAAAATGCTGCCTCTACAATATTTCCCTTTAGTGCACCGTCATTGTAACTGCAAGTACAACCGTTGTTTATCCGTCGAAATGGAGACAATTCAACAAAGATAATTCGTGCAATGCAAACTTAAATTATCACTGGCCAACACAATTTTTGCTGACTTCTATCTGAGGCTTGTCTTTTACTAATTTGGGTCTGCTGAATCCGAAAATAAAATTGGTTTTTGCGTACCCGTCACAATTTAGTTCTATACCATATCCTGCTGTTTCAAGAATCACCAAAAGCGGCTCAGTTGTTAAGACGTGGTACGAAATAAATGGAGTATAAAATTACAATAATTTATTTATTTATTTAAATGGAGTAATTAGATACATACATAAATTAATTATTTAAACAATATTTATTAAAAATTACAAGAGCATTTGTAAAAAATATAAATTTTACACATGGGGTTCACGGAATAAATTTTCGCTTGTAGCACTTTCTTCTGTGTCTTCTATTTTGGCAGTCCCTTTGAACACTCCAACAGTAGTCGGCCATCATGTGAGTATTCCATCTTCCTTGGTACCGATCTTCCATAGCTTTTAAATCTTGATGAAATCTTTCGCTTTGTTCATCTCTTACAGCTCCTAGATTCTCGGGAAATCTATCAAAATGACATATAGGAAATGAACTTTTATGCTCATGTTGCAACCCAGGCGGAGGAAACTTTCAAGCATTGTTTCCACTACATCTTTGTAATTGTACACTTTTTTGTTTCCAATAAAATTGTTCACAACCAACGTGAATGAAGTCCAGGCCTCTCTCTTCATAGAGTTGATGAAATGTGGGTCTCTGATTAAAGTTCTAATTTTCGGTCTGTCAAATACACCGGTTTTAATTTTTTCATAACTTAATCGTGGAATTTTTCTACATATGTATTGGAAACGGTCGCCTTGTAAATCTAGTTTAACATACTACTTCATAAGACCTAATTTGATGTGGAGAGGTGGAAAAATGGTTTTTTCTCTGTTGACTAAAGTTTGACTTATAACATTCTTTTCTCCAACATCTAAGGACATTCTAAGAGGCCAATGTTTCTGACTCCAGTGCTCGTCTCTAGTGCGACTATCCCAGAGGCACAGAAAACAAGAAAACTTTGTGTACCCTCTTTGAAAGCCAAGTAAAAAGTTTACCATTTTAAGATCTACACAGATGATCCAGTTATGGTGTGTATATTTTAATAGCTTTAGAACCTTTTCAATATCTTCGTATGTTTCCTTTAGGTGGACTGAAGAACCAATAGGAATTGAACCATATACATTCCTATTGTGTGGTAAGACACACTTTAGACCAAAATCTCTTACTAAGTCGTTCAATTCCACTTGAGTAAAACGTTGCAATACACAATTAGAAATTAAATCTTCATTGTCAAAATCAACATACGGGTCTTGCTCCTCAAGACAATCTGACATATCCTGATCCTCCTCATCTTCAAGTGAAGCAAGCCCTTCATAAACTGGTACGGGTATTTCGTCGGAATGAGACACTGGTCGAATTAATGAGTCGAGATTTGGGTACAAATTTTATTCTTATTCTTCTTATTGTAACCGGAAGTCTGAACTAAACAAAAATAGCAATCATCTGCGTGGTTTTTCGGTTCACGCCAAATCATTGGAATTCCAAAAGCTAATTTTTGCTCCACTGTCGGAAAATTTTCCAAACATGGCTTACACACTTTATGTGGAGCCCACGACTTGTTTTGATCTCCTAGTTGTACGTCAAAGTAAGCCAAGTATACCTTCTTAACGAAATCACTGATATTTGTCCTTTGACTGGGAACAGTAAAGCTGCCACAAGTGTAGCAGAAGGAATCTGCACTATTGACACATTTTCGAGTAGTAGACATGATGTATTTTCTTCACTGCCGACTAACATTCAACTAACAATTTAGTATCATTCCTGTTTACTTTTAAACAGACCTAAAGTCATTAAAACTTTCTATGGAAAATTCCATTAAACCCTAATACGTTAACTTAATGGGCATTACCTTAGTATATTTGGATTGCTTTGTTTGAAGAACTTAAGTGTTATCAGGGCTGAGTATTTTGCTAATGACCTAAATGTATTTTGACTGTCTTTTAACTATTTGAACAATTTAAGCATTCGCATTTTGTTAACGACATTTGCGAATTTGCAAATGGGCAAAAAGGGAATGCCATAGAGGGAAAACTTGACGTGATAGGGAAAAATGGGTTTGATATTTGAGATCAGCGTGCTAGCATTAGTTAAAGACAAGTGTCAGATCATAATCAGCAGAAAAAAAATTTTCAATTGTTGGCCAGTGTTATGATTGAAACCGATAGTGAGTACATTTTCTGTACTCACTTATTTGTGTTGATTTACATTATATTAGTAACTTATAGTAGAAGGTAAAGTTGAACTTCCAACCGATACATTACAAAAAATAAAGAAGGAAGTTGCAAGTACAACACAGCTTCCGCATATAATGTTTGATTTATGTATTTATTATACACTATGCTTCTATTGCTCAGGCTTATCACTGAGTCTGCTTTTTCAGTTTTAGTATCCTTTAAAGGCAAGCTGTCCTATGCTTATATCAACTCCAACTATATCAGCAAGGTACTGCATCCCTCATTTTTAGTGTTACAAAAACGGAAAACTCAAAAACTATGAAGCGTAAGCGCAACCTTCTTGCGTTATACGGGGTGATGAAAAAGAAAGAAAAGTCAAACATTACTAATCTAGTCGCTTTAACGTCTACTTCTAATTAATTAAATAATTAGGTACTTCCAAGAAGATCACATTCAATACACAAATGTTTTGTTTTGCCGTATGGTTTATCTCGTAATTAATAACTCGCTCGGTAAAATATGAAAATAGTTTAAGTATTTGTAATTGGACTCACAATCATATTGATACCATAAATATATGTCCAATAAACCCATACATTAATATTCTATTAGCTAATTGTTGAACTCAGACCCCTACATTTTGACGGCTTTTTACTTTCAGGGGAGATTCTGTTTGGTAATTAAAAGTGAATTACAGAAACTGTAAATTTCTACAGCAGAGTCGTATTACGTTAGGCCCTTAAAAAATTAATTCTTAAATTAGTTAAAACCCAATGCGTTTAGAAATTCATATGGCTTTGTTCAATGTTATCCAACTTATTAAAAGTTTCTAATCGGTTTCAATTTATGCAGCTTTATTCGAACTATTTTAGACTGCTGTACTTAAATTTAAACGTTGTGTAGCGAATGATTTTGGAGTATTTCGTAGATATTGTAGTTCTATTACTAATGAAACGCGTTGAACAGTTGATCTGGCATATAAATATACAGGGTGTTTAAAACAGAAGTCAGATACCCACATGTAGTAGTCACCAAACCAAACAAAAAAGTTTAATCAACATATATTCGACAACCAACTGTTTAAGATAATGGGGAAAATAAGTATTTTAATCAATATCCTACAATAGTAGGCTTTTTATTTGCCACGAAAACAAAGTTTACTTTATTATTTTTTTTTGTACGCAGTTGTATCCCGTACCATATCCAGCGGGTACAGTCCTTACTACTTCTGCTTATGCTTCAAGAATGGTGTTTTTTAACTATATGCTAAAAAAAGTTGCTGAAAATCCTGATATTGCTGCCAATATTTTATTTACCAATGAAGCTACTTTTGCAAATGACAGTATCATGAATTTGCATACTAATCATCTTTGGACAGACGAAAATCCTCACGATGTTGCCGAGTGACAACATCAACATCGATTTCGTTAAATGATTGGCTGGGGATTTTGGAAGATCGTCTGATAGGGCCAGTATTTTTTAAATCGTTTGATTAGTGAATTAATTGTTGACTTCTTGACTAACAGTTTATAGTTGGAGCAAATTTTTAGTAAAGAATGTTAAGTTGTTGCCTTAAAGATAAGCTGCAAGTGTTAGGGTTGCAGGTAGGCCGTTATTGATGGCCAATTCAGGACAATTTATGAATGGATAAATAAATATCTTATACACACCAGAAATGCTTAAAATAATACTTTACTTTTAAATTACATAATATACACATTTGACACGATTTTCTAATATTATTAAACGCAAATCTACATTTTATTTTATTTGTTTAATTTACTCAGACTCGATGTCACTAAATTCTGAGGTATCGGAAGACGAATCAGCTCCTAAATTGATTATTAAAGGTTTGATTTCATATTTTGGAGCATATCTTACCCTTCAACGTTAACCATGTGTTCCACGCAATTTTTTTAGTTTTAACAAAGATGGTGTAGTTTTCACATTGCCGAATAGAAACATTACTTTCATTTTAAAATGGTATAATATGTGTTTCTCTACGACTATAATATAATGTATTCGTTACATATACCTTTTTAGTTGAAGAATGACAGATATTCTCCATTGCCGTTGGATTCTGTTCTCTATTTCAGTGGGATTCTGTATCAGAATCCAACGATAAATTGCGGAACCGGAAGCTAGTGGGCGTGGCATGTTAGCACTTAGGATCTCCCACTTGTTTTTGAAGTAACTGTCAAAAACAGTTTTAAATTTTCGTATTCGTAAAAACAGTAAGAACTAGGTATGAATAATTCAGACAGCGAAAACGCTGAAATGTGTTCGCCACTAGAAATAACGGAAACCGCGAAAACGAAGTGTATTAAGTAATTTACTGCCGAAGAAATCGCAGAAACAGTACACAATGGTGTACACGGCGTAAACTGGTCGTGGCTAGTGCGTCCGTCTAAAGCAAAATTTTTATTATACTGATTCGGACCAAAAATTGTAACTTCCTATGAAATAGTCGTAGAGAAAGTTTAGTCTCCTACTTGTGTAGAATAGCTATTATTCACTCGGATGATTCTATCACTCGCCTTCGGCTCGTGACAGAATTTTCATCCTTGTGAATAATAGCTGTCATTCTACACTCGTTGAAGAATATACTATTTTTTTGCTTTGGTTGGGCATCTTTTTAATTTGTCTGGAATGGTAAGATGCATTATCCATCACAATCACACTGTTTGCTGTAATGTTGGGAAGTAAAAATGTGCAAAACGAATCGTCAAACATTTCGGCGTTCATATCTTGGTGGTAATCTGCGTTGGAACTGCTAATGTTTTTTGCTGATAATTTCAAACAGTTGTTAACGAAAACATTTTAATTACCAGCACGGATAATTATTTTGCGTTTCGTTTTCGTTGAAATTATCAGTCCAACCTTTTCTGATGACGTCATAAGTATCATGCCATATTTTAGCTAACCAAATTATTGATCGATTTTGCCTACGATATAAATTAATCATCTGAAGGTATTCCTCCCGTAACCGTACAATGCGATCGCTTTCCATTATGTATTGTCGTTTATTTGTAACTTTATATTTAAATCCCGTATATGTTATCAAACACCGTAATGTTTCTGGACTTTTGTAAGAAAAGAACATTTGTTTTGATATGATTTCTTGAAATATTTCGCCTAGGGTGTGAACTAATTTGTTTCTATAAATATTGTAAATACGATCTCTTATGGTTTCCTTGATTCACTGTACTGCACACTGGGGATTTGTGTCAATTTTGCCACACGTTTCATAATGCCCGAGTTCGGATTTAAGTTTTTATAAATGTTTAAAATTATTTGCTGCGCTTCAACTGGAAGATACTGGCGTGTTGCACTTAAATTTATATTTTCACTTTCACTACTACTATTTGCAACATCTCTGTCTTCGTCGGTATCACTGCTTGCAATTTCCATAATTTCATTATTATCGTCGCTTTTGAACGGTCTCCAGAATGCCATGATGTAACTGCGACTGGTCAAAATTACGACCGAATTTACCCAGAACAATAACCAAATTAGCATACTTTCGAACACAAATGATTCATATTGCAAAACAAATTTAACATGATTACTTACATCATTAGTACTCATTATAATGTCAAGATATTTAACTATATTCAGAGAATAGATGGTCGGTCATCCGGTAATTTTAATTTAATCTTACCTAGATACTTTTATTATAACATTTTATAATATATATTATAATTATACCCAGTTTCAATAAAAAGTTGCATCGCCGGATTTTACTGCCATTGCCAAGAATGTTAAATGCGTCCCTGGCCAACCCTGGCAGACCAACACGCACCAACGCTGTTATTCAGAGATTACATGCTACTTGCTGACTGGAAATCGCATTTGAGTAGGGATTTAAACATTTGCTACTACATGTTGTCTTATTGTATCTGCACTGGTAGAAGACGTGTCCTGAATGGTAGGGTTTATCTGTGGTTTATGCACGATGGGGCTCCTCCACATTTTTCAATCAATGTTGTAAAATACCTATATCCTGTAACGGGAAATGGATAGGAGAAGGGGTCTAATTGCAGAGCCATCTGGATCCCCTGATGTGTACTAACTAGACCTTTGTATTTCGGCAAATGTTATATTTATTTACATACTTCTTTAAGAAATAGTTGCTTCTTTATAATGTTGGCGTCACAAAATTTTTGAATTGTGTTTCTTTATACAGGGTTCTTCTATTTATTCATTTTATTGGTAAGTATTTCGTGCGTGTCTATGGTATTTCGACCACCATTCTAATATACTGAGTATTAATTCGACATAATTTCTTGTACCAAGCGGGACAAGTTTTAATTTTATCTCTACATGTAAATGCATCAAGTCTGGTTGATCCAAAAGCAGTAATTAATTTTCCGCAGGCCTTGCGTAAAATGAAAATTATATTTTCCAATACTTATATGAGGTTAATTACCAGTTTAAGATTATTTTATTGAAGCGCTCTCCCAAATTGTTTTAAACATTCAGTCCAAAGATTTGTCGATTTTCAACCCGATTGTTGATTGCTTTCAAATTCGGTACATCAATTTAATGAAGGAAAGCATTACGTGTGGTTCATTATCATGTTGTATTATTTAGATACTTCAATCTATAAATCACGGTGATTACGTATTGTTGTATGCAATAATAGCACGAATTAAATTCCCAATTAGGTACCTGTTTCTACTTGATGTAATTACAGGATATTGGAAAATAAACCGATCAACGCAAAAAATTCATTACAGTTGAAATATCCCCAGTATTCTAAATTGCTTTTCATGTTGGCCACAATTGTTGTATTTGAATAGTTTGAGCTACATTACATATACCCAGCTAGTTACAAATACAACGACCGACTTGCCATTGGTGCGCATCGATTAGACTCAAATACATTATCATTCCGGCATGTTAATCTCGCAACGTTATCCTCGGAAGTAAAACAAATGCTTTTCGTTTATTAGTTCAGTTTCAATTTGAGAGAACAGCCATTAGTTTATTTTGGAAATCAGTTTCCAAGTTGATCGCATTCTGAATGCGAAATTAGTTTGGTTTGGCGTTTGAATTCCCTTAGTTCGTCTAATCATTTGAGGTTCCGACGTGCCTTGTGATCCTAAACTTTACTTTGATTTTCTCTCCTATGCGCGGCCTGGCCTCGCCACGGAACTACTTCTAGCCAGCTTTATAAAATACTACAAAGCCCTTTGTGGTTCTAAGCAACTGTATAATTTATTTAGAAACCGAAAGAGAATTCGATTTCAACCGGAGAACACTGAGGGAATATTTTCACGAGAATATAAGGAAAATTAGTACAACTCCCGCGGCCATTTTCTAATAAATTATAAGGGAAAAAGAAAGGAGCAGCTCTAAAAGAGATTGAAAAATGAGAAATTACTAGAATAAGAAGAATTTATATTGCCTCAAATTCGCAATTTATTACATGCACGAATTTTAATCTCATTTATTTGGTACTTAAAAGTTGAGTACATTTTTAATGTTATAAACTTTGATAAAAGGCATATAAAATAAGTAAGTAAAACCAAGTATTTATTAGCACTAGATACAGAAGCGTGTGCAGTACGAACATGCAGAAAATAAATTTTACTGGAAAACTCAACTTTGTGTAGAATTTCTAAAAACAAATATTTTTTATTTCTACAAGATTATTTTTGCACTATCGATATTGATAGGATAGACACTGTTTCGAATCTATATTTTATTTCTCCCTGTATGCATTCAAAACATATTTATACCATGGTATTGAATGATCAAAATCGAGTATTTAGAACATATGACAGTATAGGTACACAAGATTTATAAAAAAAGGAATACATATTGTGTAGTAAATAGAATTATATATAAAAATCATTACAATAAGCACAGCATCACTAAAAACTGTAACGGGAAATAGGAAACAATGACGACGGATCGGAAGGTAACAATCATTTTTGGAGGTCATACTGATTGAATAAAATATGAAATATTTATTAATTTAAAAAAGATTATGCAAATCCATTGCCAATTCAACACGGAATGGGACAAGTCGCCGTAAACCGACACGCCGCGAAATATCGTGATATAGCACTTAAATGGTCGCTTAAAAAAGGCAATGTCATGTTTTAGTTATTACAACTAAATGTATTTTAAAAATATTTAACAATTCAATGGAAATTTAGATTAAATTCTGTGAAAACGCAAAAATCTAGCTATTAAAAATTATAACCTGGAGGTTGTAAACAGCTTCAAATACTTGGGAGTAACGATAACTAACTATAAGGATGAAACAACAGAATGATGATGAATGATCCTGAAAGATAGGAATACTCATAGAAATATAATATAATTGTATAGACTTACAGAGAGTACAAGGAAGCAGGTCTGGTAACAAATATAAATTTAGGGACACTAAGGCGGAGAGGACACGTACGAAGAACGAACGAACATGCCACAGCAAGACGAATAGAACAGCAAATTCCGGAAGGTTTAAGAAGCAGAGGTCGTCCAAGAATAGGGTGGACTGGAACAGTGACCGAAGATGCACAAGCGCTCCTAAACATTATGAATTGGAAAAGATGGGGTAGATGGAAAGCGAAGCTAGAGGAGGCCAAGGCCAGCTGTATAAGTAAGTAAGTAAATTGGAAAAACTTAGCAAAAGAAGAAAAGTCATCAGCGAGCACCCGAGACAAATGGGATGACGACGAGTCGGCTCGTTGCGAGTTGATCACAACGAATTGTCTAAATATATAATAACTAAACCAACCCATACTAAAGAAAATATTTATACATTTAACGTTGAAACAACACGTTTATAGTACAGTGGCAATTATTATCTATGTCAATCAAACGTGGCTAGTACTGATGACACACGAAAAAAATTACGAAGTACAGCATTTCAAAAAGCCAGTGGAATAACAAGAGAAGACAGATGGAACAGTAAGAAAATAAGAAAGGATGTAGAAGAAAGGAAGCTAATAGGTGGAATTAATGTGCACTGGGAAAATAATCATTTATAGATTAGTAATGGAGTTCAAACTAAAACAAAATTTGAAAATAAACAATGCAGGAAAATAATGGTAGCTGGAAACATGAATGAAAAAAAAACGAAGACGCTAACTGGAAACCTAACAGAGTAAATGTATAATGCAAGATCAAGAACAAGACCACGAAGAATAATTTGGTCTCCATACCCACCGTTCCACAATGAACTCCATCTTAGAAGTTCACACACATCGGAAGTGTCAATCTGAATCTATGATGCTTGCTGTCTTTTTGGACATAAATCTTCTGATAGGTTTTTGCATGACAGGCTTCTCCATGAGTTGATTTAGTTCAACCTAAGCCCCTATTCCCTCCTATCTCACCAACCGCTACTGCAGAGTAAAAATCCGTAATTCATACTCCTATTCAATCAATCATCTTTGAAGCGTCCCTCAAGGGTTTGTACTGTATCCCTTATCATACTCGGCATATTTCAATGATTCTTTAATCACAAATTCGACCAGAGCTAATATACAACTTTTCGTAGGTGATAGTGTCGTATGGACCATAAAAAAAATATTCCATTTATATTACCTAGTTCCTATACATGCTAACATTCCAAATCATGTCCTGTAGCAAATCGACGGCTGTAATAGGCAAGAAGTCCTCTACCGTATATCTCGCTTTCCTCGCGAATATCCCAGCATTCAAGTCCACAATGACACGCAAACCATCCCAATCACCGACCGCTCCTTGAACTTTAAAAGAAGTATATTTTACGGACTCTTAGATACCTTCCAAACCTCCGACCGCCACTCTTTACTCTCTCCACCTAGACTTCCCATACAACCTCATTGTTAGTGGACGATACTTCACTAGCAATGACACGACACATACACTTCACTAAAATTCGATTCTCAAATTTCAGAAACCCGCAATACGATGAAATTGTAGACACCACACCACGAGCGAAAAATCTAGCAACCAGCAAACAAATTGAGCACCAATCAGCATACAATGGCGTCAACGATTCCACACGCAGTAAGGCGATTCAGAGCTGAAGATGCCAAAAAGCCTAATGCGGCCCATCATTAATAAAATGCATTACCGTAAGAATCATGACTGAACGTATTCTAATTTCAAACAAATCAGATGAAATAGAACGTAAGGAAGAAGCAAAGGAAATTCTGTATTCTCGACTAAATTTATAGCCCTGAGATATTTGAGAAGTTGGTCAATATTATTTCATGAAACACTGTATCAGTTTAATTTTATTATAATTGTGCTATGTGATCACCTATCTATGCCAGTAAAAAAATGTATTTTATAAATAGTATTGACAGTGAGCTTAGGCAAAAACATAGTGTTAATGCACAATGAACTCTCTAGGTATATTCACAACATCGGAATTACACACTTTTCTTGTGGATCGATTTGATACCATTCAATTTCTTTAAAATCTTAGCTAGCACTATTTCGATGTTTATCCTGATTTCAAAGTTTCTCACACTTCCTGTGTTTCAGCAAACTGTGAAACACTTGTAACTTTTTTTGTTTTAATGTCCTAAATCTACCCAGAGATACCGAACGGTATTACCTTGTGTTGAAAGTTTACTTCCATTTTTGTGAATACGAAGACAACTTAGAATTGGAAATGATTCTAAAGCAATTGCAATAAAATTATAAAACACTTCACGAACGGTTTTTTGCCGATTTACTTACTTGGCACGTATTGTTTCCAAGATCGATTACGGATAAATTTATACGAGAAGCTTTTTTAGTAAACATCGATCCGTTTTGTTTATTTTGTACTGGATGCAGTTTCTTGAAAAATGGCTCAATAAAGGCAATAACGGGGTGGTAGTGAACACGTGTCAGGCTATCAATCGCTTCGGTAGCAACGCTACAGTAACTGCAGCTTGCACGCAACCAGCGGGAGCTTACAGCTTTTGTTGCAGGCGGCTTTATAGTGCAATCTTTCGCGATTTTATCCTGACTACGACAACTTTATTGTAACCTGTCCCACAGAAAGTGATTGCGCCATAAATTATCCCTAATATCAAACAACTTTTAAGAGTCGTGCTTTTAATGTACTCGTTAACTTGTTAACGTAGTGTTCTATCGATAACAATTATTTTTATTTTGGTTATTTAATTGCAGATTGATGTAATGATATTGTAAATCATTTTACTGCACTGCAATGTGGGCGTCACGAAGGACACAAATAAAAAAGGCGGAGGTTTGAATGTCGCATAGAAGGAACTGTTTCAAGAATCTATTGGGATTTTTTCCATAACATTGAGGGTGTATACTTTAATAGACTAGGACTAGGGGAATGGAAGATTAATATCGTACTAAAGAAATGCAAGATTTTACAATTCAATAGTTAGGAAACTGGTTAGTTTGTTATATATTATGTATCAGTACTAACACGGGTGTTGAGTTCATCACGCCAATTGGTTTTTAACGAAGTGTTTCATACAAATCCAAAACAGAACTGTTTAGAATGAAGTCTACTGATCTTTGAAAGAGTTTTTAAAAACTGCATTGGCAATATACTTTTTTCAAAAATCTGCAATCGTAAGCGGAAATTAGTTGTTTTCGTAACATTTAGAAACTGCTAACTCCAAGTGCTATAACTAATATAACTACCCGTAAGTATTAAAATAGTAATGAATATGCATATATTTCAATAATTAATATATTTTCAAAGCATTTAAAATTTCAAAATAGAATTTCGTATATGTGGTCTTCTAGGAATGTGTAAAAATTGCAAAGTTTGATTGTTTTCTGAATTTGAAGTTTACAAAATTTAAAAGGCTTATGATAAACTGGTTGCAAAACTGTGAAATATCGAAACTTTGAAATTGAAATCAGGGGCGTTTTTGCAAAAAAAAGGTGATAATTTTGTAGGGATTTTCACGGATGTATACGTAATGTACGGTTACTTTGGTTTTGCTGGATATTAAAGGATAAAACATAAATATAAATTTGTAGAGAATAAGGAAAAGTCCAGACGGTGTTATGTTCTATTCTTAAAAGATTTCCTTTGAAAGCCATTGAGTTAGATTATGATTTTCAATTACGTCTTGATTCGTTTATTTCAGAACACTAGTTTCCCTTTGGAATAATATTCAAAAACTAATTTTCTTAAAACATTTGGTATGGGTTCTGATTCTTAACATAATTAGGAACTTTCTTAATAGGGAAATGTTCCATAACGGTTAATTTGTATTACAGTTTCCTGTCTGCAATCAATAACAGTCAAATTTAGATTATTATATTAACATTAATTGAATGATTAATATCGAGAGGATTACTTAGTTCAAGCAAGAAATAATGTTTGGGCAGTGATTGATATGTCTCTCATCGACAACGCGCTGGAAGCGGAGTGTTTACTATAGGGACATTTACAGAGACGCTGTTTGCCCGGGGCTCTTAGGGAGATCACAGACATTCATTAGTAGTAATATATCTTAACTGTGTATCCACTTGTCTTTTGTAAATATAATTTCATATCCAGCACGTGCAGGGGCGTCCTTGGCGAAGAAGAGCGCGGGTTTTGCGGATTTGTTTGATATTGGAGTATATAATCAAAAAGGGTTGTTTGTAGGGTCAGAAGTTTGTTATTCAAATTCGATTTTACATTTGTCAAACGTCTCCCTCAATGTCATGCTTCTGAAACTATAATTTAACGACTCCAAGTTCTTGTAGATATGGAGGAAATGTGTGGTATTTTTGTATTTTACGCGAGTATGCCAGTAGAAACAAAAAAAATCGTTAGAACGTCACGAAACAGGAAAACCATAAAGTAGAACGCCGTTAAAATTAGTTATACTTTTGTAACAATAACCCACTAACGTCATAACTATAATAACGGGGTAATGTTGGCGAATCGACATGCAAAACCATACACGAGATAGAACTTTTAAAATATCTCGTTTATTTTAAAACCTGCAGAAATCGTTGTAGCATTTAAAAAACCCAGGGAAAAATAACATTGCATTAATTTAGTTGCATGGGACACGAAATGTTAGCTACCAATTAAATATTTAAAGACTGCTCATTCAAAGTGTGTACTATAAGAACTCGTCGGTAGCAATAAACATATTCTTTATCAACCTATAAAAGCAGGAATTAAGTAACCGAAATATATTTAGTAGAGGTAATAACTTTCTTCAACAATTAATACGAAAATACGTCTGAAATGGTTCGATTATTATTATAAATTGAATTTAAACAATCACAGGGATCTGTACTACTACCAATCGGCGTTTAGTCGTACAAATTGTAAGAGATCGAATGCCATCTCCTCATAGACACAAGGCTGCTACAGAATTATCCGCTATACAATGTGACGCCTAGTTATATGACGGCGACAACAAAAATGGTTTTATGTACATAAAAGCGAAGTATCAATTTCTAAGCAAGGTCCAGGTATCAAGGACAAGGGTTCGACCAGCTACAGTCGAAGAAGGGTGGTTCGATGTAAGCCTAGGCGCCACCTGTTTAAAAAAAACCCTTTTCTCCTTGAAGATGACTTTGGATAAACAGGAATCTTCCTGGATGCGAACTTACCTTGCTTGATAATATTAAACTTATTCTCCAAGACAGAATAAAACACAGTTATGATTGACAAAATTCCCAATATAATGGTCAAAAAAAAAATAAATTACTCAATACAAACGTATATATGTATGAAGCATACACAATACAAAAAAAACCCAAATATTTATATATATATATATAAATTCACATTCATTAACCAAAATGAACGGACCACAGCACGTTATTTCTCTGATTTAACTTTATAATCCAGAACGGAACCCAAAATCTCTAGGGAAAACAATCATGCGTAGATCAGTAAACTAGGAAGCTTAATTCACTTCAGAAATGCTACACAAACCTCCGATTTCACGTCTAGAATCGAATATTCGAGGCCTCGCATACCCAAAACCAGATTAATTACCCAAAATAAATGGTATCTG
Organism: Limonius californicus; assembly: GCA_014611495.1. Classification (NCBI taxonomy): domain Eukaryota; kingdom Metazoa; phylum Arthropoda; class Insecta; order Coleoptera; family Elateridae; genus Limonius; species Limonius californicus. The sequence goes on from JABXWE010012613.1 coordinate 18,508, forward strand.
CGCACGGATAAATATAATATTACGCAAAATTCTCCCTTTTTGTATGAACTTTGAATCAGAAAATAAAATCTCGTACCATGCAGACCATTTAACAAGTGCTCAAATACAAAGTGAATTAAATCTGAACAAGAGTGTTTATAATTAAAATATTTAACTAAATACAAAAATTTGATCGAATATTTATTTTATTTCACTAAAAATATGGCTACGCAATTAAACGAGTTGTCGTTGTTAGCTTTTGGCTAGTTCTCGAAATTCCGTGGGCTTATCAACCCAACGCAGATACGTAAAAGAAAGTTGTTTCGTCGATTGATCTTGGCTCTGGAATCTCGTAATCTCCCACGTCGTTATAAATGCGATCAGAATCCGGACTTTTCCTCACTTTACCGGCTGCCGTTTACTTGCCTAAATTAATTCAACTGTCTTAGAAAAGAAAACAAGTGGAATAAGGACCTTCTAATCTTACCATAAGATGTTAATTTGGCAGCAGAAAAACTCTCCAAGAGTGCACTAAATTAGGATTACTCTTTGGGAACAATTTACTACCACACTACCGTGCTTAAACTTCCCATTTAACTTGAAAATTCACAAATTGGAATAAACTTCCAGTCGTAACGACCTTAATTAAAAATTCAAGTCTGCACTTCTTGAAAGTTGAAAGCGTTCTTCTGTTCCAATTGACTGCGGTCTCAAAACCGAAAATCGAAATGCGCGATCGATGCGCATACGACAATATATGAGGACAAATATTTAAATCGAAGCTCGAAATATGCCGTTCAAACGCTGTAATGGGAAACACTCCTGATATACACCACGCGTCAGAGATCACACGTTACAACAAAACGCAAAAAAAATATCCTTTAAGACGACACCTAACTAATTAACTAAATACGGTATAGGGGTTGGTTTAGCAATGTCAATGTTTTACAATAATTTATTCAATATTACGCTACAGCAATATAACATCATAAATATATGTGTAATTCCGTATTCCTTCCATCTGTATCATTTTTCAAATTCCGCGTTAACGCGTAACCATTAATACGTATGTATTGAACCATTGCACGTTTTGATCCAAGGAAGAAAGTTGGGCTATCTACTGTTCAATTGTATTTGCGAGAAGTAAAGAATTGGAACTTATTATTTTCGTAAAGATTATCATTAAAAATTACACAGTTGGAATGGGTTCCCACTCCGGGATGATCATTTAACGGTTGCCCATATTTCCTGTTTAATCAAATTTTGAATTATACTAAAAATCATCGGTAGCAGTCGTATTTATTATAATGATATATTAGCAGCATAGTGCTTTTATAGTTAAGATATTTTATTATGAAACAACACCATTTCCCTAAAAAATCTCTTGAGCGTTGGAAGGTTCTCAATGGAAATTAAACAGCGAATACTCAAACTTAGGTCATAAAAAGGGAAGCACTTTTTTAGTATATTCACAATTCCTATAAACATGGTAAGAGTATAAGTTGCACTTCAATCAACATTTATTATTTCTATTTACATAATCTAAAAGTAGATTTGAATCCCAAATCACAGGAATGACTTCACCAAGGTTGCGATATTAATTCACGTTTAGATTTACACTATTTTCAAAGTTTCTGAATCAGTCACTTCGAGCTTGGAATTTCTATTTTAATCATATATATTTATAAAATGTTTAATTGTTTTTCAATACAATAATAAACCTTTTAAAGTGGTACTGCTGGTCATTTGTCATTAAAATAGCAAGAATCAGCATTCTAATATCATTCTTTAGTAATATGTAGGCACGTCACCCTTTACTGGGGAGGAAAAGAAGTAAGTCTGCTTTGTGTATTAGACAACGGACTGGAAACATAAGTACACATATTACATCCTGACACAACGATTTTTATATTTTTTAAATAAGTTACTGTAAAAGCGTTATGTTTAGCCTACAGATTCAACTAACTGAGGCTAAACGTCCACGGTTGCGTCTGCAATAAAATACTGGTCAGTTTAAATAGTTTTTGGAACACTACGTTTTAGTTACATTTACGCTTTTCCTGTTATTGTACATGTTTGCAACGCACGCCTTTGTTTTATTCAAATACTTAGTTATTTTGTGGTTTTCGCCCTTAACTAGACCTTTTTAGCAATAGATATTATAAAAATAATGTGTTGAAAATTAATTCATTTGAACAACCAGAGCATTTTGAGTGTGAAGTTGAACATCCCACCCGGTACACTACAGAATTTTAATGAAGAATTTTGAAATAGCTGGGTAGCGATTGAGCCGTTGGCTAGTGCAGCCACAATTTAAGTCTGCAGTTAAAATGACTGCCATAAATCCTCACTTTTATATCACAGGCGGCCGCTGTCGCCGCCACCTATGATCGCCCCAACGTTAGCCTGCCTTTAATTAATGGCCAGTGAAAATAAAAGGCAGCGCCAATATCGGATTTCTTTTATTATCGCCGTTTTCAGTCTTTATCCAGAAAAAAGCGCTGACACGGACTAATTTTTTGATTTTTATTTTGGTGGCTGCACTTACTCTTAGGGACAGCTCTTGAGCTCTGAAAAATATCACTGATCCAATAGATTCTCGTGTTCAGGTCTCGTATTTCTGGATTTCATTCTTAAATACCTTCCTGATAAGTAAAACTGCAGTCTTTTCACATTTCTACATTATAAAATTTCGTATTTATTTTGGATTAGAAACGGAAAAGCGCCGTATATGAAATGTTAAGGATGTAATATAAATACTGAACTATTAGTTTTAAATGAAGTTTAGTTAAATAATGCTGCGAACAAGCAAATATGAAAACAATGTATTAAGTCAATTACAAATATTAATTAATCTCATTTAAAATAGTTTGCTTTACTCACTATGCGTTTATAAGCAATTTAGAAAAGCATATTTCTTCAATCATTTTAGGCGTTATGTCGTGTTCGCTTGAATCGTTTTGGAACCAATGGGAACATGCTCCGCTTAATATAAAATTTATTGTTAGGAAGAGACAGAAGATGTAGGGGATGTGATCAGGCGTATACGGTGGACACGGGCATTAAGAAATTTTTATGTCCGCCAAAAACTGACAGACACGATGGGAATGTGGCACTAATTTTTACTCCCTTGCTTCATGTTTATATGCTCTGTTAAAATGTATTGCACTTAGTGAACGGAAATGTTCAAATCGTGCGTTAGAATGAATAATGTTGTTAACTTCAGAAATTATTTCAGGTGTTTTCAAAGTCGAGAGGTGACCAGGTCTTTGATTGCGATATTCCAAAAACTTCAGCCATAATGGTCCACTTGTACACCCCCGCTATACATTTTGCGTACCTGGAATAGCTCCAGGTTCAATCAGAATTTTTAAAGTGTCGCAGGTAGTAGTGGAGACTTATGGTTTCAGTTCCTCTCCGAATGCCCACTTTTAGATTTGTCCCCGTCAAAAACTTTTACCGGTCTCCACCGGGTTTAAATCGGTAATCCTCAGGAGCTACATGGAGTGTACTAACGACCAACAATACCTTTTCTGTGCTAGCTGATGACTAAATGTTTATTCGAGAAATTATTTTACAAATTGTATCTCTACACTTTAAATTTTAACAGTATATATTGGGATTAATCGCAAACCAATAATTTAATAAAAATTTGGAAATTGTTTAAAATGGACGGAAATTTTCACCGCTATCAGACGCTTATAATCAAATTCACCTAATAATGATTATCTGATGCCGTACTCGACACAGCAGCATTTGTAATCAATCTTCATTAAATTCTGGGGAAGACTCCTACTTTCATTCAACCCTTCTGAATACTTCATTTTCCTAATTTCGCGGACAATGAACCACTGTTTTGAGTGGTTCCAAATCTATTTCGTATTACCTTGTAGGTAAATTGTCTCAGTATGATATGCGTATTTTATTGTTGTATTAGAGTTATAGAATTATTTCACAAATGATCTTTTAACGGTTATTTTATTCCAACTTTGGTAATCACACAAAGAAGAAAGTAGAAAATCTATATTTAATCGTTATTTTACTGTTGTTTGTAGTTAACACTAGTTTGGTCTATAAGACTTTTTTGCATGAATATCATTTTAGCCTTAATTATTAGAATTGCTTTTCGCTTTTGAAAATAAAATATGAGCGTATTTCCAAAACTTTCTTGTACAGGATTACAAAGTGTTGAATTTTGATACGGTATTTCTTCTTTAGAGCAACTAAATGCACCGTTACACTAAAATTAATACAAGTTTCTTTAACAATACGGATGATAACACTTGTGACGCAAATGTCTATACAGGGTAGTTTTCTATTGGGCCCTCTTCATATCGCAACAGGAAATATCTGAATGAAATTTATGTGGGAAACTTATCAGCTCGACTACACAATAGTGGCACCACTTTAAGTGTTGAATGTGACTAAATTTTAGTTGGTGAAAGTTTAATATCAGTAATAACAACGGTCTGTGAGCACACATTCATTGTCGCTTTATCTTGTGTAATTGTGTCCGGCGCTTTCGCGTACCCGCAGCAGCCGCCGGCCTTATCAAATTCACGAACCCATTCACACAAATCGTCCAAATGTAATCAACTGTACATGACAAATGTAGCACATTTAACGGGTCGATCTGTTCACGAAAACTCTGTTAGCTGCTTGCCGAACAACCAGGAAATTTCTTGTGAGCTATTTCCACTGGCACCGCTTTTTTGTACTGCTTTTACAATTTTCTAAAACGATTTCAAGATTTCATATTCCATTCACGAGCACTAAAGTCACTTGCAGTAAAAGATAGGTCAATATATCAGTTAGACTACTATTCCAAACTATCGCGTCTTTTCCTTTAATATGTTTTTCGAAATTAAACTAAAATATCGTTCCGTCACCGTTATCAAACGCATTCTTCGGAATCTCAGTTCTGAAATAACAATTGTGAAACGAAATTAATTCATTTTCCTTGTACCCCGATGGACACATATCCTCGTTTATTGGAATTCTTTGCCCATTGTGCAACCGCGATGAAATAATGCCCCAATACCGAGCGATTGTTGTGTATTTATTGATGTTTCTGGTTAGGTGCCCTTAGCTCTTAGCTTCGGAACAAATTTAGCAAAACCTTCCAAAAGAAATATTTTCCAAAACAGCAAAGAAATGTTCGCTCAGCCGTGTTCGGTTTCAGGTTACACCAGTCAAGACCGACATGTAAAACGCATGCAGAGTGCAATATTTTTCCTTCTGATCCGGAACACCGCAACCAATATCGGATTGCACCGCACTTTAAAAATGTTGTGATGCTTAGGGCATATCTAATTCGCATAAGTTAGAGGTTCACGCCGTACTGGTATCAGTTTCACTCTGTCCTGATGATCAGTTAGGGTAGGTTTTCAGTAAATATTCAACGTGTCAGCTTCTCTTAATGGATTTTTGTGGGAATTTCTAAAGGCGGTGTATTTATCAGTGGCATTTACTCCTTGAATGAATATATTTTCGAAAAATTCAAATAATAAAATGAAGAAATTACGTCATTCAGATTCGAAGCTATTATTTCATACAGATAAAGGCATGGGAATTAAAATAAGTATAGAATATTTGTACAATTTATTTTTCGCAGATGTCAGATAACTATAGCTATTGATGAATATAATTTATAGTACATGACACGTAAACTAAAAACAACATATGAAGAAAATGGAATTTACTAAAAATTAAAAAAATTCTGTAGGAGAAGGAAGCGACTTCAATATCGTAGGAGAAGCCGCTAAAATATGCGATCAGCATAGCGAATAGCACCAACAAAGACGAGCAATACAAAAATTTAATTATTTTCCATGGTCTGAAGAAATAACAAAATGGACTGTATAGATATAGAATATACGACAAAATAATTAAAAGCAATTTTCTATATGGAGCAGAAGTATGGGACGCATCTACAAGAGATTTACAAAAGCTAGAAGCATCAGAAATTTATTGCGTACAATTTATCGAGAATGCAATATGTTGGCCACAGTGAAATAAAAAGAAAAATGAGAGTAGCAGAAAGTATATCAGATGAAATAAAAAGAAGACGGAGTACACATCTACGACGCGTAGCACCAGAGAGGCTGCCGAGGAAATTAGGGGTGACAACCTACAAGAGAAAGGAAAAGAGCAATGGAATAAACAAGTAGAAAGAGACATGGAAGGAAGAGGTCTTCAAGGTAATGACTGGGAAAACAAAGAATGATGTCGTTTACGATGTTCATTAATATGAAATCTATTCCTTAAAACGATATCAAAGAAATTTTTTAATTTCTATAAAAATTATATACTGTTATGTTCTTTTAAAATTTGCCGCTCTATATGAATTAATTTCTTAATTGGATTGCCGCTTCGTAGGAATTAAAAACGTTATTTGAATTGCCGTTTGTATGTTAAGAGTTTTGGTTACTTTGCGTCTTTCTAAAATTGAGTTATGTTGACAGTTCCCTTTTGTAGGCTCAAAATATTGTTTTTCTCGCGCTTGACCTTAAACGCTTCTGAAAATTCACGTGTCCATCGTTCTAGAACATTCATGACATTTTGAAATATGGTGTAATCTTTTGGGGGAAATCCAGCTTGATGTCGCGTTAAGTATTTAGTCAATTTTCGATCTCTGATGGCTCCGAATCTTCCCAAACTCCATCTACGGGGAAGGGCCGTAAATAAATTAAGTGTTGCGAGTCAGTCTAACGTCTCTGATGGCTCCGGATCTTCCCAAATTCCATCTACGGGGAAGGGCCGTAAATAAGTTAAAGTGTTGCGAGTGAGTTTTCAATCTTCAATGGCTCCGGGTCTCCGAAAATTCCATCAATCGGGGGGCCGTAATTAAGTTAAGTGCTGCAGGGGCGAATTTTGGGTTTTTTTCGAGGGGTGTCCGTTATGTGTGAGTTTTTTTCTCGCTGTTTTACCAAGGGCTACAAACAGACCCTCGACTACTGTGAGATTTAAAGAAAACACACTGGATTCAATCCCGGTAAAGGCAATTCTTTGTGAATTAGCCGATCGCCTTTGGCGGATTAATTTTCGAGCCCAGCTCCTGTCCCTCTGCTGTTACCGTCGGTGCGAAGAGCGCATCAAAGTTCCGGGCCCTTGGTGTTGACTCCATTCAACCAAGTTTTCAGGGGCGTACCTGTGGATTTTTGCCATCATTCTGTTCAACTTCCCAGTATTGTGCCGGCCGCTCCTAGAATCGTTCAAGGTAAAAATCTAGTTTTTGCGTTGTGAGAAAGAAACCTTTTTTTTTCGCGTTAACTAGCAAACTTCAAATTTTGTCTTCATGTAACTAGAGAAACGATCTTCAGTTGCCGTTTGTGGTGTTTGCTGTTAATTATAAAGCTAACAAAATTATATCCTGTTTTATTCTTGTCAACTTCAGCGTCCCTGGGCACGTAGCTGCATAAAAAACGTAAATATCGTTGCATCAGCGGCGGCGACTTTTTTTTAACGTTCTAAAAGTAAAAATATGTAATCCAGAATCATAGAATTATTATTTGTTGTCATTTTCTTGTACTGTGTCATTTTTAACAGTTTAATTATATGTGTGCTAAAAAAAAATTACTGCCTCTTATTATTGTGTCTTTTGTACTTGTTTGTGTACGAATTTTGCAAGCTTCAAATATATAGGAGGAGGCACAATAAAGGTGAGTTCCATTCCCGTAAGCTGTTGGCCCCTCGGCCTTCCACGAGGACCTACAATCAGCTGGATTTGGAAGGTGGCGCCCACTAATGTTGACTTACCCTGTACACAACTAGGAAGATCTCCTCCCGTAAGCGATTTCCGTGAACTCCCCCTACTCCTCTGAGCTAAGCTGTAGGCCTTTTTCCACCTATCCGTACAACAATACAACAATTAATTTTCATATCTAAAGTACTAGTAAATAATTTTACAGCTTCTAAAAAAGTTCCAAGTAAAGAATTAATTCACAACTTGATAAATAATTTTTCAAAGAAATAGAAACATTCAAAGGGACATTCGGTTAAGCCACTTCAAGTTGAATACTTTGTAACAACAGCCTTTTACAGACTCTTACAGCATAGTTTGAAATTATAAAGAGAGATCCATTATTGCAGCTTTATCATTTAAATGCAATGCAAAAACTTTTAAGCTGCTTGTTTGCAGAAAGGTAGACGTTGCTGTTAAGTTTTATGAAGTTAAAGTAGAATATTTTATATTTCATTTAATGGGTTTAATTACAATGAAAACCATGGATTGTGACAATTTAAATTTAGTTTTATATATGATGTGTAGCTCACCAAATAATATTTTATGACACTTTCCGGCACGGAGAGCGTTTCATATAAAATTCATTACGCTAAATTAAGTAAAAACAAAACTACATAAACGCTGATTAAAAAAAGCCTAATAAATTCACTTGAAATATTAAAATATTATAGCGTCAAAGGCAAAACTCAGTAGTTGCAGTAAATTAATAAATAAATATTTGAATTTTTGGGTGACCAATTTTCGATTTTAAATTAAACTATACGTAGATTTGATAATTCACAAGTTCTACTACTATCGCCTAAAGTAAGTAGTATGGAACACATGGTGTTGGTGGTGATGAAGCTTTACACCCCATGAGGGTGTTTGGCCTGCAAAGCAGAAGGTCAGAGCTCCCACATTCTTGTTCTTACATCTGGTTGTCGAGTGTCAAATTCATGGCACGTGGTGATGTGGTGGGCATCACGCATTAAACAATCGCAGTATTACCTCTTGTTCATTGGAACGCAGATACCTAATTATTTAAAGTCACTGGGTAGGCTACCCGCCATACATTAAACCGGGGATTAGAACTCCCACTTTCCGCACCGCAGCCCAGTGTTCTAACTGCTGGACCACACTGGCGCTGGAATACATACTCTACAAAATATCATTTATATTCAATACCAATTTAGTGATAAATTTGTTATTTTTAAAAATTGCGAATGCTAATTAGATTCCACAGTTAAAATTTCTATGACTTAAAACTTCTACGAATTGATATAAAAATTCCGAATGTTTTCTGTATAATTAAGGGTGTAGAATTCTTTGTGTTCATCATCAATTTTGTTTTTTATACATTGAAAATTCGTTAATTTGCATGAAACCACATTTCTTTAGAAACATTGGATACGTAAATAAATTCTTAGTAAATTATAGCCTACACATTATCTAATGAATAAACTATCCAATAACATAACTACACGAGCAAACAAATATCTTGAATAGGTGTTCTGAACTCGTTTGTTAATTTTTCATTGTAACGATATAAAGGTGATTGACATGTAATATGAATAAAATTAGTCGGTCCATATTTATAAAGTAATTAATCTTGTTTACAACGTGCGTGCACTACCAGCCACCTATAATTACACTATCGTTTTCCCAGAAGTCATGACCAAATGGAAATGAATGAAAATGAAATATACAAAGGCTTCCACATGTAGTGAAACCCATAATTAGGCGTTATCTAAAACTGGCCCCATTAATCTCATTAGATTGTAATGTAATTAGTTATAAACCAAAATAGAAAGAATGAGATCTTGTTGTTTCAAACCCGGAAAAACGTGGTTCTGGTCGTACTTCCACGTAATCCTGGGGATTCGACTGTCGATTCAAAACATCCAGGACTAAAAGCTAAAAGACTTAACCTTTTTGTTTTCCTCTGCACACATGACAGAGTGCAATATTAAGTCTTATTTGTCTGAAATGAAAAACTCCTTAAACCCCTAAGGGACTTAAATTTCAATTCTCCAAGTGAAATGTGTAATTTGATATGGGATTTCGTGAGAAACGAACAGCCAGTTAGCAAATACTACAGTAGCAATTCCGTGGTAAACAAAAAATAATTATACTCGCCTAGATTCACAGATAGAACGTGCGGCTGAACAAAATCCCGCAAGGAAATTTTGATAAATTGAAATTCGCGTACCGCCCACAGCCCGCGATAACGCAATAAACAAAAAGACGTGCAATGAGCGGCTAGCAAAAATGCTGACACAAAAACTATCTTAACGGAATTGAATTTTGAATTTAGGGTTGGGGTTCGAATTCCCTGGAGTATCGAAATGCGTTCAGAAGTTATCACTGAAAAACATAAAAATACGCCTCCCTGGGAACAGTGGATCGCGAAGGTCAGAGAAGATTGATATCGTAACATCATACATTTTATATGAGAGTAGTGTTTGGAAATAAATGATGTTCTAATGGAAAAACACGTCGCAGATTGTAAAGTCGGGGTGGTTGCAACGTCAAACGAACATTTGTTGAATAATACACCAGCAAACGTTTTCCCGAAATGTTACAGCGCAGAAATCACTTTCGTTCGCGTTGTTCGGCTTTTAAGCTAAACATTTAAAATTCTACGAACAATTGTGAGAGTAATCACTTATTCACTTGTAATAATGTCACAACAAGAGATAATTAGAAGAATTATAATAAAACATGCGGAGTACCAATCGAAAACCTAATAATTCAAATAATAAAGGCTATTGAATAATTTAGGAGCAGAGAGATAAAGTGGTTAACACAAAAAAAAAATAAATAATTTAACGTCATTTACTGCAGAAGGTGGAATTGCAGAACCAATTGCAGATTAATTTTCCTTTTACATTAAAAAGAACTATTTAAGAATAAAAACAATAAGCTAATGTAATAAAGGCTATTTAATAATTTAGACAGAGAGGTAAGATGTATCACGTTGTTTGAATACAAATTATATAGATATTAAGGTATTAAGTAATAAAACAAAAATATATACATGAATAAGTATATTACTACCGAATCGCAGTACTTACTTGCATGAACAATATTGTAGTTGAACCATGTAGCTTTGCCTAATGGCATGTTACAAAATTGTATATACGTTGGCGTTTAGAACTAACAATTAGCCAAAAATGTTAAAATAGGGGTTGAGGATTATTAATACCAGTGAATTATAGATAACTAAAATGCACCAAAAGTAAATTGTGAATGATATATAAATGATAATACTGTCTTGTGACTAAAAATGGAAACTGTATGAGCTAGATTAAGGGACCTACAGATTTATATAAATTCTGAATTATCAAGGAGCGAAGAAACTAAAAACGTCAGTACACCGCCCTAACGTCGGTAGATTTTGGTAGATGCCACTCATCTGAGGTGCATCTTCTCATTTATAACCAATTTGTAATTATTTTACATTTTGGTTGCATGTGATTTATTTGTAATTGGCTATCTATTTTGAAGACCACCGTTTTAGCACTAAAACTGGTTGAAGGCGTTATTGTTAGGTGAGTTAATTATTCAAATTTTAATTCGGATTTCAACTATAAATTACGCGAATTACCATAAATAATAACCTCAATTTACAAAGTACAGTACTTATACAGGGTGTCCCTAAATTGCACTAAAAGCTTCAGGTAAACTTTTTTCTTTAAGAATTCTTAAGACAAAACTGCTAGAAAAAATTTGCTCCGCAGCTTAGTTTTCTTGTAAGATGGTGTTAAAGTTCATACCTTTAGTGCAGAATTGTAGCCAAACGGTTATAAGAAATTAAGTAAAACATGTATTTGCTTAATGAGGAAACTTAAATTAATTCAAAACCGCTAATTAACATTGAATTTAGTTCTTCGTATGGAAGTAGTGTTAAAAATCATACTTTTGGTAAAAGTACCATTTGACAACGCAGGTGCAAGGGTACTGTGATACAAATTTCGAAAATCTGTTGTTTGCGTTTTTACACGTGTTCAAGTAAATCAATTTTGAATTGCCATTACGAATTCTGCATTAAATTCGCCTTTAATTGGTGTTATTGAGTTCACTTGTGTCTTGACCATCATTATGGCGTATGCTATAAACGAGTACGTGGATATGATTTGGATTCTTTTGGAATGTGAGGGAAACAGCAATGAGGGTGCTAGAGTTTACGCTCAGCGTTTTCTTAATAGAAGACATCCAAGCCACGTAGTAATTCGAGCTGCAAATTACAGATTTCGAGAAACTGGAAACATTCTTCATGTTCAAAATTGGGATAGAGGTCGACCAAGAACTGTTAGAGACAATAACTTAGAAGAGGATGTTCTTGATCTGGTAACTGAAGAGCCCAGTATTAGTGTGCGTGCTATTTCTACAGTTGTTGGTACATCAAAGACCACTGTTCACAATATCATAAAGGATGATGGCCTTTATCCTTACCATAAAGTCAGGGTGCAACATTTATTAGAGGAACATTATGAAAAACGCATTATCTTCTGCAACTGGTTGTTACAACAACATAGAAGAAACCCAAGATTTGTAAATAATATTGTATGGACAGATGAAGCCACTTTTACATGAAATGGCATTTTTAACTTCGACAATCAACATATTTGGGCCTATGAAAATCCCCTCGCCATGCATGAAGGGAATTATCAAGTTAGGTTTTCGGTCAATGTATGGGCAGGAATCGCATATAACAAATTGGTAGGTCCTTTTGTACTACCTTAGCGATTGCATGCTAAGAATTACTTGAATTTTCTAAACGATGAACTCCCAACATTGTTAGAAGATATCCCTTCATTGGTTCGCCGCGATATGTGGATGCAGTTAGACGGGGCGCCAACCCATTGTGCGGCTAGAACGAGAAACTGGCTTAGGGAATTTTATCCAAGAAAATGGATCGGTCGCGGAAGTACAGTGGTCTGGCCTCTAAGAAGCCCAGATTTAACACCACTGGATTTCTTCTTGTGGGGCCATTTGAAAAACATGGTGTATGTGACGCTAATTGAAAATGAAGAAGAGCTAGTACTTCGTATTCGTGAAGCAGCAGCAATCGTTAATGAAGCAATGCTCCAGCCTGTCCAACAGGCCATCGTTACAACAGTCAAATGCCGTGAAGTTGGTGGTAGAAATTTTGAACATGTTCTGTGAAATAAGTTATTTTTTACAAAGCACTGTATCCTAATTTTTACTTTAAACATTTCAACTGTTGGTCTACTGATTTTAGTTTTTTCTAAGTAGCGTCAACAGTGTTGCCAAGTTCCAGATTCTTTAACTGGCTCCTATATGGAAACTAAGCGCGATAGGAAGTTCCTGTCTGCAGTTTTGAGGTCTATATCCGTTGTTGAAAAAGTTTACCTGAAAGTTTTAAGGCAATTTAGGGACACCGTGTATATACACACATACCAAAGTGTCAGATTGCGATAGTCTTAAGATGGTAATTAAATACTGAATGGAGTACAATTGCGGTATTGTTGGACGTATTGTTGAACAGATGGTTTGCACTTCTATAATGCATATTCTTTAGTTTAATAAATATTGTACCTTATTACAGTCGATGTACAAGTTCATTTCATCGATATTTAATAAAACAAAATACATGTTGATGCAAAATATTTTATTCTACAATTACTGAACACCATAAATGCAATATGCAGACAAAAAGCCTCTCCCAGGAAGGATTTTAAAATTTCCTACCCAATAGTTTCCATCTCTTTTAAAGCTATACGTTTTAAGAGGAATTATTGATGATTATTGAAAATGCATCGCATATTGTAAGAACAACGCTGATTTTGTATATATCTTTTAAAATGTATATCTATTCGTAAGATAAGTTTGTCATCGATTCCTTTGACATAAAATATTAGATAGTTTAATCAACAAACGGGCGACAAAATCATATAATTAATATATGCAAACTTTGCTCAAGCGCTAATGACTACTGTGTAGACTTAATAATCCGCACTGTTTAGTAATCGGAAACCCTGTTTTAGTGCTTTATAATCTTGGAAATCCGGATTATTAGTTGCATGTATATTTCAGATCGTTGTTCAAAGTTTTTGTTTCCCGCCTTTCCACAGTTCCGTTAACTTAATGTGACGGTCAGTTTATTCGTTATCAGTACATTAGTGTGAGTGTAAAAAATTTTACTAAGTAAGAAATTGCATGGAATGTAATAGCTACAATTAACACACTTGGAAGTGGAGTAGCAGGGAAGCATTTACAGCAAAGTACGGGGTGTATAAAGTGGGCGGAAGACAATTATGTGTTATGTTTTAATGAAGTGTTAATTTTAGGAAAATTAGAAGGATCGGGCCTTTTTTAAACTAAAGAGTAAATTAAGCAAACTAAAATAATAGATTTCTGTCTCACTCTACGTGTTATTATAAGATTTTTGTACTTTTGTACAAAAAGTGTGCGCTTTTTAATAGAGAACAAATTATTTGCTATAAAAATTGTCCTTGGTCACTTACATATGCTATAATACATAATATAAATTCAACTTGGTTTAAAAAACTATCATTTCAATTTAATATTTGCCATTTGGGTTTAATATTTCCATTACGATTTTATAACTGCCATTTGGATTTAATATTTATCACCAAGGTTTAATGCGAGAAGATTGTATGCCTTCATTATGATTAAATGATTATTTTATATTTTACCTTACGTATTGAATCTAGCAAGCACGGCGGTAATAGAGAAGATAAACGAATATTAACATTACAGTCGCGGGTCACCAGGCGTCTGGCGGTGCAGAGGTGGCGGTTAGGTTAGGTTGTCGAAATGACAAATATTAAATTCAAGTAACAAATAAAAAATCCAAGTGGAAAATAATTTTAACTTTTATATTGCAGGAATTTGCGACAGAAAGATTCATTTTATTTCAGTTTATATTCTTTTTATTACAAAATTAATATTTTTTATAGGATTGCACTTATAGCAAATCGATTACTTATAACATGACAACAAATTTTCAATTTAGGGAGGGTTATGAAATTTTTTTGCCTGTCTGAGAGTGAACTATAAACAGATGCCAATTTAAACATCTGTCAAATTAAAGTAATTTCTTCATCTATCAAAATGTGTTCAATCTGGTTGTTGTAATTTGTTTGTTGTTATTGGCTAACAAAGTCCTTACTTCTTAAAATGGGTTTTATTGTGTGTTAACATTTGAACAAATAAACATAAGGTACGTAACATGACAGCTATACATGTCTTGTAGCACTCACAGCCAACCTTAACTTGAAAACTTTTTGATCGCTTGTTATTAGCGTTTACAATTTTTTAAGTGACATTGTTGAATTAAAAGGAGTGCATTTCTATTTATTTTTATAGCATTTTATTAACACTCTTTGTAATACAAGTCCAAAAGTCCATTGGTTGATTCAAACCAACTAAGTAGTACATTCTTTATAATTAAAGACAACATGGATTATATCAACGTAGATGTTTTGATAATCTGAATTTAGTGTGTTTAAATTAGTCCGAGTTATCGAGTCCGCACTGTATTGTTTAAAATATTATATGTGTAATTGTGAGTATTATTTGTAAAAAATAAGTAAAAGTGGAACGTATGATATGCCAGTGAAGTTTTGTTATCAATATATTATGATTATATTTTAAATATATTAATCCAGTCTAATATGAACAATAGAAATGTTTGTAATACAAAATAAATAGAATCTCTTTAATTTTTTTGATTGCAGTTTTAACTACACACAATTAAGAATTTTCATGTTGGAAAACAACTTAATATTAAAATAAAATTGCTTTACTATGTATGACATTCAGACTATAAATGTTGTGGCGCCTTATAATTATGTAATTTGCTTTCCAAAAAGTATATAGCATCTCACCCTACTATTTAAATGTTTTGGGCTACTACAGTAGGAATTGGTATTAATGCTTAAGATATAGAATTTTTGGATTAACATGCTTATGTCCAATATGGAACGGTAAGAATTTAGAAACGGGCATATACTAAATAATTATACTAATATACCGAGTATAGAGTCTCTCACCACAGGGATTTCCCTGGCAAAGTTTTTATGATTTATTATTCTTCTTCTTGTCCTGCTTCTTTCACATGGGAATTTCCTCCTGTTGGTTCGGACTTTATTAAGTGGAAAATGGTATCAAAATTTGTATCCAGCGGTTAGGCGGTCTTTCTGGTGGTCTTCCTTAGGGTTTATTGCGGATGTAAGTATTTTAACCGCTTTCTGCGCATCAGCTCCACGTGGTTGTTCCCCCTTTTCTGCCTCTTTTACCATTTTACTACATTTTCAATCTCACATCGTCTTCGTGTATCAACACTTTTACGTCTTTCTCTTAGAGTGACTCCGCTTATTATTCGTAATACTTTATTTCTGCTGCAGCCATTTTTTGTTTTACACTCTATGTTTCAGCGTTTCTTTCAGTAGCGTGTGCCAAAATTGGTAGAACTGTTCTTTTACATATTTTTATTTTGCTGTAGTTGCACGTGTGTTCATTGTTCCAGACAGTAGATATCTTAAACATCCTGTTATTTGAATTGCTTTTTCTGTTTGTTGTTTAGCTTCAGTGAAGATATTTCTATTTTTTGATATCTCTGCTCCAAGGCAGGTAAAGTTTATTAACTGTTCAGCAGTATTCCTATCGTTTTCCAATTTACATATATGAAGTTCTGGAGAAATAACTATAGTTTTGGTTTGTGACGGTGGATATCTATCTAATGTAATACTGATATGTATATCTGTTGTATTTATCTGGTGTAATAACCTCTGTAAGTCATTTTCATTGCTACCTGTTAGGACTACATCATCAGCGTAACAAATAATGTTAATGTCTTTATTTCCCATAGGATACCCTTGCATGTTTTTCACTCCTTCAATAAGTTCGTTCATCACACAATTTAATAGAAAAGGACTTAAAGAGTCGCATTGACGTACCCTAGATTTTACTTTTAATCATTCTGCTGTGTCTTTCTGTACGATTACTGTCTTACCTAAACATTTTAGAGCTAATAGGTACATAGGTTTTTGCACAGAGAGAAATATTGTATTCCGTTATGCTAATATTTATAAATTTTCTATGGATAAGTTTTTCTTTAAAGTATTGAACGTTATTGTACGAATATTTTGGCTATTTTCTATTACATATAATTCACTCTGTAAAGAAATCTAAATCACCAAACTGAACAGTTATTGTAAACGTTTTAGTGCCATTTACAGATTTATCAAATTTTCTCTTCTTACTATTATTTGTACATTACGTAACATGCATGCAAGTAGACAAAATTATAAGATTTACTATGCACTATTCTTTGTTTCAAGAATGTTAACATCACTGATTTGTATACCAATTGCAAAAAACAATTCTAACGTTATTACTGCATAATGTGAGAATTACAAAAAGTCGAACCTATTTTAGATTAATTTTCCGCTAGCAATAAAAGGAACTATTTAGAAACGGAAACAATAAGCTACCGTTTATACGTTATACAATTTCTAGTTCAACTGTAAGAATAGTTTCAATGCACACAAACACTCGCTCTTTTATTATTATTGCTCATATTCCGCTTTTATTATGCATTAGCAATATAGTGGGTGGATATGATTGCCTCTGATCCACATTATCTGTGTGAGTAGCTACCATTCCATAAATTCCAATTTTCATGCCTCACCGTTGTAATTCGAGGCGTTCGATCCGATACATAATTGAAATACCTCTCTTATTTTTATAACGGGTTCGGGATAATCTACCTAATAAATATTTGCTCAACCACGGAGGTAAAAACGACGAGGTACCTTATCACCCTTTTTTATGACAGTGATACGCCACATGCTCGGGATTAATTAAATAAATTACTAATGCATTCTGTAGCTTCGATAAATGCAATCTGGCTCCTAATTGTATAGATTAGATGAATAAATAAACGCATGATCTCATTTTGAAGTTATTAACATTTAAAAAAACAACGCGGTAATTGCCTTCGAGGAATAAACTGTATCTAGCCTGCAACGGGATATAATCAACCCTGTGTAGGCAGCGTTAAAAATCATCTTAGTTTCATGTGGATGAGACAGTAAACCGGCGCCCTTATCATGCATTATGGCACCGATATGACGTGCGTATCCCATCTACTATGTTATGTATATTACGTAATAATTTTTGGGTCCTCGGTTCATACAGATCCATATAAGAAGTAATAACGAACAAATGATGTTATAAAATTTTTTATGTACGGTATAAGTCTGAATTACTCAGCAGACAATTTCGAGGAAAAGTGGAAAAAAGGCGTCAACTTACCTCGCAGCTTGACTGGTTTATGTTACTCAAATTTAGCCGGTAGACGCGGTCCCTGGAAACAAGAAAATAATTTAATATAATGTACCAGTAAAACACAAAACGTGGAAATATTTCAGCATAATGTAATCGAAGCGTAAATATTACTGCTTTTATCTATTGGGTAACCTTATATGCAATTGGAATGCATTAAAATTTATGTATTTAATGCTTAACACATAAATATACAGAGTGGATAGAAAGTGTGCAGTATGCTATCTTAAATACCGCTCTTATTAAGAAATAGTGTTAATAAAAGTTGTAAGGAGCATTTAATCTGCATTTGTTACAGATAAAAACATTTATATTGAATATATTTGTACATATATCAGAATGGCGGTATATAACCTTTTTTGAATGTGGGCAGAACAGCTTTTATCTACTTTATCGTAGACATAATCGAAAATTAGAAATCAACAATCAACAGCTTCTTCGGCCTCTTCTCTGCCACGTGCTTCTCCTCAGCGCTAAGGTAGTAACACGGGAAATCTACAGCTTAACGTCGAATCCGAACACGCACAAGATGTTTATAAGCTGAGTGGTTTCGCCCGGCAGTCGAGCTCATACCATAATTGACATTTTGCACAGAAAGCGAGCGCTCTGCCAAATGAGCTATTACCATACCTATTATACTATTATTCTAATTACACGCAACGTATATAATTGTAATATGTATACTAAAATACGAAATGGGACCACAAATAATAAACAAAGTGAACACATTAGATTATTATTATAATATTCTTATAATATACTCAATTTAGATAAATGAAAAATAAATAGGAGTGTCTGTAAGTTCGTAGTTTTTCAACTAGTATTTATAATACTATTTCAAAACGTGGTTATAACTTACTTGTAGCGGTACGATCGTATATGTTTCACGTTTGTCCTAATATTTAATATTGATTTTATCTGTAAAAATTATCTTTAATATTCATAGTGAAAATTAAAATAATCGCCCCCTCCCCTGTTGTTCCTGCAGATAACTACCCTTTTGACGAAATTTTTAATTACATTTTCGCAAAATTGCGGCCCTATTATATTTCATCAATAACTCATCTAAACCTGTTTTTTACCTTTTTAAATCCCCCTTCTAAACTCACTGAGGTTCAATGTTCATCTACACTCTTATAATGCAGGCGCGCTAACCTACAATTGCACATCCGGTTTAACCGGAGGTGAAAGCAGCATTGTTATTTTAGTTAAACGATAGACTTTTTTCAGGAAGTCTGATGCAGGTCTGAATATCCTTCCAACCGAGTAACATGCATAAAATATATATAATACACTAATAAACATGCAAGAAACAGTTTTAGAAATTGGCCACTAGAAGACATTGAAGTAAGAAGTAAATAGGTAGGGGGGGTGGGGGTAATTCTTTCTTGCCTTTTATCAAGAGAAGTATCTATAATGTATGTTTTGTTCTTATTATTTTCAGATATTGCTCCCTTAGCAGCATGTGTATTATTTGCAGAGGGTAAATTTTCGATTAAACCGCTAGGTACCTGAGGATTAGCCATATAAGAACTGAATTGTTTAATTTTGTTACGATCAAAATGTTTGGCAATGCTGGTTTAAATAAATATTTACTACCCGAATTTCTTTCCAGTACATTTTGCTGCCAAACTATGCGGTGCAGTGGTACGAGGCTAGCATTTTCCAAACGACCACTAGGTGGCGCTATTGAGATGTCATTACTAGTTTCGTAAAATTTGTATTTGTTATTGTGAAAACAGTGGCAGCTTAGAAATTGACCGAGTAGTTTGTTTACAGTGAGCGTTTAAAGAAAGACTGTTTTCAATTGGTTTGCAGAATTTCGTCGTGGTCGTGCGTCTGTCAGTGATGAATTTCGTGAAGGTCGACCAAAATCGGTTGTTATTACAAA
>JABXWE010012614.1:0-19911 GCA_014611495.1 Limonius californicus
TGCAACGACGTGTTTTTGTTCACATAAAATTTTGCATTCACCATTTTGTGTTTGTAACCCATTGATTTAATAATTTTGAATAAAGTAGTCCTGCCCCCCTTGTATTCCAAATTTTCGCGAGAGTCAGCCAAGAGTTTGTCGAGAGTAAAATGTTCATTCTTCCGATGATACTGCCAAATTTGTCATTGCAAATCTTTTCTAAACGTGTAATTTAAGAAAACCTCCGTCTTAGCGCGTATACTACAAATGGAAGATTTCAAAACGTCCTGTCCTTGTGATAAAATGTCCCGTATAGAACGCTCAGACACCTAAAATTATAAGTAATTCGCAACTGCATATTTAAGAAATAATACATGCTTACCCCAAATATATCAATTAATCGATTTATAATCGTAAATCGTGTGAAATCTGGCCTATCTCTTTTATAATGGTTGAAAGCTTTCACAATTTGCAGTTTAGTAACTTTGTTAATAACTTTCACCATTCTGACAATTAAGTAGGTATAATATATTATGTGTTTTATTAATTCTAAACTTACTAGATTATTTTAGAAAAGAAGGGGATTCTAGAGCTGGCAACAGGGCAATTTCATTTTGACATTGCTAGAAATCAATCAAATAATATTTCAGAAATGCAACAAAAAAAAAAACACAGCCTGTTGGATGGCAAATCAATCGTGAATAGTGTATACACCTCATAAAGGTGTAAACAAATGCTTATCGAATATGTCTATTCATAAGCACGCCACTAATTTCTAATTTACCCCCTGTATTTGAAATATCATTACACACTACTGGAATTAAAATCAGTATAAAGCGGAACCTTCATTTTCGATCGTGCTGTATAATGCTACAATAAAACACTAGTTTTTCAGAAGTCAGAATGAAGAAAAGAATTTGCATTGCTTGAATACATTAGTATTTCCATCATATTTACTCGCTCTGTATAGTTTTGCGGTAAATAAATAAGTTGTGTTTCATTAATAAAGTTATATAACGCACTTGCCTTTCGGCAAATCTATAATTATTTATATTTGCATACTTGTTTTAGTACGTGTCTATAAAATAAGTGCAAACATGCAAATGTTAAAAATGCAACTACGCCATTTACATACGCGACTACAGACCATAAGTTTTCAGAAATTAGAATATACAGCGTGTTATGTAAATGAGTGATAATCTCTTAGTGGTTAATTCTGTGTAACAAAGCATATCATATTTTGTTGTTCTTTATTTGTTAAATGTCTTTGTTTAAGTATTGGAGTGGTGTAGCTCAACAATGAGGTCATTGAAAGAAGTATGCAAGAAAACAATATAAGTCATATAAAAGTCTTAAGGCAGCAGATCAATGCGATTTGCATATTATCTATTACTTCATGACCCTTAAAATGCACTGCCAACCCCCTAAAATCGCTTCTTTGATATTTTTACACGTCATATTTAATTCAATTCTGTTAAGACAAATTATCCCTTAACGTACACTTTTGATCCCCTGAAATGTAAAATTTCATTACAATTATTTTTTAAATTAATATTTTAAAATATGAATGGATAAGTGACCGCTTATATTCATTTTCCACTTTATAAAATGTGAAGATTTATATATAAGATATACAGGGTGTATCAGAAATAGGTACAAATATTAAATCCTATGGTAGATTACAATATATACAAATTAGAAAAAACATTTCTTTGGCAATGGGACCCTTAAGATATGAGAAAATAATAATTGAAAATTTGACCCAAAATTGTTTGAGTACCGCAGGATAATAACAAAAATTTTAGTTCAAAGACATGTTATGCAAAGGAGAGTAAGAAAGAAGTGCAAAAAAATTTCTTATCACCTACCACAAACTAATACTATTTGGTAGGTCAGTAATTTCTGTTCAGTCTGTTTTTGTTATCATAAACCCGACAAGTTTTTACGTGTTTGCCACTTTGGATTTAGGTACTTTACAATTAGGTAATAACATTCTAGAACTTAAATGCATTTTCTTTTTTCAGCAGTTCTCGAACAAAATTTTCTTTTATTTTTTAATTCAAAAAAATAAACGTAATGATTTTTGAAAAATGAATAGTACCATTCTATTCTACTTCAGCCAATCTATTATTGATTTAAATATTTGTACCTATTTTTGATACCGACCTTAGGAATTATAGAAAAATTTCTGCCTATCCGAAGGCTCGAACCGAGGGTTTTGCATTGCAAGCTTAGCCCTCTTACCACTGGGCTACTCAAGGTTCTTGTATTTTTACTTACTAACAATAAAACATACGCGGCAACATACGCAAAAATGGAAAATTTGTACAAATGTTATTTTTCGCACACTATTGAGGAGATTTATCTGAAAACCATTATGTATGGGAATTGCTTGAAATCTACTTTTAAAAAGTGAAAAGTGAATCAACACGATAAAAATACAGGGTGCTTCAGGAATAAAATATAGTAGAGAAAAAGGGGAATGCAAAGGAAAATACAGAGCGTTAATTAATAAAAATATTAAATTATCTTGACAACGAAATATTCCTTTTGTGGGTGCGTATGTAACTTCTAAACATACGTGTTAAAATTCTGTAACACCCTGTATAGATCATGGTTTAAACTAAATTTTACAACTACTGATTTGAGATGTAAAACTGCCAAACATCATTTCACTGCATTTTTATTTACTAATAATAAAATATACGCGGCAACATACCCAAAAATGGAAAATTTGTACAAATGTTATTCTTCCCACCCTATTAAGGAGATTTATCTGAAAACCATTCTGTATGGGGATTTCATGGCTTGAAATCTACTTTTAAAAAGTGAAATTCAACCTGATAAAAAATACAGGGTGCTCCATGAATAAAATATTGTAAAGAAAAAGAGGGCAGAGGAAAATACAGAGCATTAATTAATAAAAAGTTCTGTAACACCCTGTATAGATCATGGTTTATACTAAATTTTACAACTCCTGATTTGAGATGTACAACTGTCACACATAATGTCATTGGATTTTTATTTCCTTGTAAGTAAGTAACAATAAAATATACGAGGCTACATTCGCAAAAATGGAAAATTTGTACAAATGCTATTCTTCGCACCCTATGGAGAAGATTTATCAGAAAACCATTCTGCATGGAGATTTCATTGCTTGAAATTTACTTTTAAAAAGTAAAATTCAACCTGATAAAAATACAGGGTGCTCCATGAATAAAATATAGTAGCGAAAACAGGGAACGCGTTAATTTAAAAAAATTAAATTATCTTGACAACGAAATATTCTTTTTGTGGGTGCGTATGTAACTGCTAAACATACGTGTTAAAATTCTGGAACACCCTGTATGGATCATGGTTTAAACTAAACTTGTGGAAAATTTGTACAAATGTTATTCTCCGCACTCTATTAAGGAGCATTAAGATTAAAAAATACAGGATGCTCCATGAATAAAATATAGTAGAGAAAGAGGGAAACGCAAAGGAAAATACAGAGCGTTAATTAATAAAAAAAATTGAATTATCTTGACAACGAAATATTCTTTTTGTGGGTGCGTTTGTAACTGCTAAACATACGTGTTAAAATTCTGGAACACCCTGTGTAGATCACGGTTTATACTAAATTTGTGGAAAATTTGTACAAATGTTATTCTTCGCACTCTATTAAGGAGCATTAAGATTAAAAAATACAGGGTGCTCCATGAATAAAATATAGTAGAGAAAAAGGGGAATGCAAAGGAAAATACAGAGCGTTAATTAATAAAAAAATTAAATTGTCTTGACAACGAAATATTCTTTTTGTGGGTGCGTATGTAACTGCTAAACATACGTGTTAAAATTCTGGAACACCCTGCAAAATTTGTACAAATGTTATTTTTCGCACCCTATTAACGAGATTTATCTGAAAACCATTCTGTATGGGGTTTCATTGCTTGAAAAATACTTCTAAAAAGTGAAATTCAACCTGATAAAAATAAAGGGTGTTCCATGAATAAAATATAGGACAGAATAAGGGAATACAAAGGAATATACAGTGTTAATTTAAAAAAATTAAATTATCTCGACTACGATTCTTTTCTTAAGTGCGTAGCTAACTATAAAACGTATGTGAAAACATTGAGGAACATCTTGTATAGGTCTAGATCCGCATGAAATATTAAAGAACTTAAAAAATCTTTTCAAACACTAATTTCGAATATAAATATTTTAAATGTACGTTTACCAACTAATTATGAACTTATACCTATAGTATCACATTGAAGAACGCTCTGTATACATCTTAAATCTTGTAATTAATGAAAAAGTTATACAAGAGTGGAACTAATTTTTCCAATGAAAACTCTTACCTTGAAATCCAAATTTCGCACTCAATATATTCCGAAAAAAACTATATTTTCCAACAGGTTGGTCACCGAAATGTTTCGAGCACTCACTTGATTGAGAGGTTGTCGCACATTAAATAGTTCGGTTTGGATGGATGGCACGGTTGGATGTGATAACCTGACTCGATTTACAACTTTTGGGACTGGGATTTTCCACGCTACTTATACGCAAAATGCCATTCTTGCGGGTCGGAGAAATCAACACTACAACTGCTACGCGAAATTGCACTGCCTTTAGGTGGCCGCAGTTCCCGTCAACAGTGGAATATTTGTTTTTTGCACCGTAAACACACTTTTCCGATGTCGGCAATAATTAATTATCGAAGGCCTCGTGCAGAAATTGCACTCTTAAAGCACTTCCTCCTTGCAGATATAAACAATCGATAAAAACTAGTTTACCTCGGCTGCTCAATACGTTGGAAATGGTTTACGCGAAAATATAATAGAATTTAGTTCCGCTCACCTACTTAAAATGAACTGTTAATTGCGAAAACTTCAGGAGGAGCTTGCGGGATTTAATTTTAAGCTTTATGGTGCGATTCAACCGTGAAATACAATAGCGATAGATGTTTGCTGGTTTAATACATGTTAAGATGTAGGTCGGTATAGTTTGGTAATTTAATTCAAGATAAGTTCCATTTACAATTTTCTACGTAATAAAAATATTACGGCAGTGATTCTTCGTCAAATTTTATGTATATATTATCTTAAATTAAATGTAATCCCAGGTTTAAGTTACTAAACTCCTGTGACTTGCTAATCTTTTATTACGTTATTACAAGCTTAAGTTTTATTAGATTAATTCAAATAATTCAGACATTGTGTGCTTGCAGTTTCTAATCGTAGACTTGTAGAACTTAAAGACAAGAAGTTTTTTGGTTTTCGTTATCCTTCATGGTTAAACCTTTTTTAAAGCGCGCCCCCTTCTGACCAAAATTTTTCTCGAGTCCCCCCTCTTGTAGTACTCAACTTTATTCAGAATCAAGGGCTAAATGGCCAACTGACGCCATCTATTACCAAGAAGCGCAATTTATTTATTTGTTCCCGCGTTCCCGGTAATTACAATGCTATTTAGGACGGCGGTAGATGGCCCTGGAATAATCTGGAAAATCCATTTTGCTTTACATAAGCAACGGACCGCGATGAGATTTCTCATAATTTCAAACTTGTGTGCTGTACTACTACCTGTGTGTTGAACGCAAATTAAAACACAAGCACTTTTTTGGTTTTCACTATCCTTAATGGTTAATTGCTTCACATTGCCAAATAGTTTAAGCCAGTGGTTCCAAAACTATTATAATGCGCGAACCCCATTCTGGCCAAAATTTATCTCGCGACCTCCTCTTGTAGTACTCAACTTCATTCATAATCAACAGCTAAACGGCCAGCTGACGCCATCTATTACGAAGTAGCGTAATTTATTTATTCATTCTCCGTGTTTCTGGAAATTTCTACCATATTCGGTAGGGTGCTAGATGGCACTTGAATAATCTGGAAAATCTATTTTGCTTTACATAACCAACGGACCGCGATGAGATTTGTTATAATTTCAAAATTGTGTGCTGTACAACTGA
Source organism: Limonius californicus (assembly GCA_014611495.1). Taxonomy (NCBI): domain Eukaryota; kingdom Metazoa; phylum Arthropoda; class Insecta; order Coleoptera; family Elateridae; genus Limonius; species Limonius californicus. Next base: position 5,936 of record JABXWE010012614.1, read on the forward strand.
CTGTGTGTTGAACGCAAATTAAAACACAAGCACTTTTTTGGTTTTCACTATCCTTAATGGTTAATTGGTTCACATTGCCAAATAGTTTAAGCCAGTGGTTGCAAAACTATTATAATGCGCGAACCCCATTCTGGCCAAAATTTATCTCGCGACCTCCTCTTGTAGTACTCAACTTCATTCAGAATCAATGGCTAAATGGCCAGCTGACGCCATCTATTACCAAGTAGCGCAATGTATTTATTCGTTTTCCGCGTTTCCGGAAATTTCTACTATATTTGGTAGGGTGCTAGGTGGCACTGGGAATAATCTGGAAAATCAATTTTGCTTTATATAAGCACCAAACCGCGATGAGATTAATCATCACTTCAAAATTATGTGTTGTACTGCTGGATGTGTGTTGAGTGCAAATTAAAGGACCAGCATTTTTTTGGTTTTCGCTATCCTTAACGGTTAATTGGTTCACATTGCCAAATAGTTTAAGCCAGTGGTCCAAGACTTTTTTAAAGCGCGACCCCATTCTAGTCTAAATTTATCTCGCAATCCCCTCTTGTAGTTCTCAACTTCATTCAGAATCAACGGCTAAATGGCCAGCTGATGCCATCTACTACCAAGTAACGCAATTTAGTTATTTGTTCCCGCATTTCCGGAAATTTCGATGCTATTTAGAAGGGCGCTAGATGGCACTGGAATAATCTGGAAAATCAATTTTGCTTTATATAAAGAGAGGACCGCGGTGGGATTAATCATCATTTCAAAATTATGTGTTGTACTGCTAAAGGTGTGTTTTGTGCAAATTAAAAGACAAGCACTGTTTTGGTTTTCACTATCCTTAATGGTTAATTGGTTCACATTGCCAAATAGTTTAAGCCAGTGGTTCCAAAACTATTATAATGCGCGAACCCCATTCTGGCCAAAATTTATCTCGCGACCTCCTCTTGTAGTACTCAACTTCATTCATAATCAACGGCTAAACGGCCAGCTGACGCCATCTATTACCAAGTAGCGTAATTTATTTATTCGTTCTCCGTGTTTCTGCAAATTTCTACCATATTCGGTAGGGTGCTAGATGGCACTTGAATAATCTGGAAAATCAATGTTGCTTTATATAAGCAGCATACCGCGATGAGATTAATCATTACTTCAAAATTATGTGTTGTACTGCTGAATGTGTGTTGAGTACAAATTAAAAGACCAGCACTTTTTTGGTTTTCGTTATCCTTAAGGGTTAATTGTTGCACATTGCCAAAGAGTTTAAGCCAATGGTTCCAAGACTTTTATAAGCGCGACCCCATTCTGGCCAAAATTTATCGCGCGACCCTCTTGTAGCACTCAACTTCATTCAGAATCAGCGGATAAATGGCCAGCTGACGCCATCTATTACCAAGTAACGCATTTTATTTATTTGTTTTCCGTGTTTCCGGAAATTTCCATAATATTCGGAAGGGTGCTACTTGGCACAGGAATAATCTGGAAAATCCGTTTTGCTTTATATAACCAGCGGAGCGCGATCAGATCAGTCAAAATTATGTGCTGTACTGCTGACTGTGTGTTGAGTGAAAGATAAGAGGCAAGTACTTTCTTTGTTTTCCCTATCCTTAAAGGTTAATTGGTTTACATTTCCAAATAGTTAAAGCCAGTAGTTCTAAAACTTTTTAAAACCCGACCCCCTTTATGCAAAAAATTTTCTGGCGATCCCCCTTTGTAGTACTCAACTTCATTCATGATCAGCGGCAGAACGGCCGCAATTTATTTATTTCTTCTCCGTATTTCCGGAAATTTCCACGATATTTGGGAGGGTGCTAGATGGCACTGGAATAATTTGGAAAATCCATTTTGCTTTACATAAGCAGTGGACCGTAATGAGATTAGTCATAATTTCAAAATTATGTGCTGTACTCCTGACTGTGTTGAGTGCAAATTAAAAGAGAAGCACTTTTTTGGTTTACCCTATCCTTAAGGGTTAATTGGTTCACATTTACAAACAGTTTACGCCAGTGATTCTAAAACTTTTTTAACACTTTTTGGCACTGGAATAATTTGGAAAATTCATTTACTGTCATCATTTCAAAATTGTGTGCTGTACTACTGACTGTGTTTTGAGCGCAAATTAAAACACAAGCACTTTTTTGGTTTGCGCTATCCTTAATGGTTAATTGGTTCACATTGGCACATACTTTAAGCCAATAGTTCAAAAACTTTATTAAAGAGCCAGTTTAAGCCAGTGGTTCTAAAACTTTTATAAAATGCGACCCCCTTCAGGCAACAATTTTTTCTGGCGATCCCCCTCTTGCGGTACTTAACCTCATTCATAATCGTCGACTAAACGACCAACTGACGCCATCTATTACCAAGTAGCGCAATTTATTTATTTGTTCTCCTTGTTTCCGCAAATTTCTACCATATTCGGAAGGATGTTGGGTTGCACAGGAATAATTTGGAAAATCAATTTTGCTTTATTTAAACAGTGGACCGCCATCAGATTACTCATCATTTCAAAATTGGGTGCTGCACTGCTGACTGTGCGTTGAGTGCAATAAATCGATAACAAATATTCGACGTTAAGTACGAGCTATACTCGTTTTGTTAAAGATGTTTAAATTTTTAAAACGGCCACTGCGCGGCTGGCAGTCACAAGAATACAAAGAAAAATAGATTGTACAGTAATGAATATCTCAAATGTGGTTTTACCATTATTTCCCAGAAACCCCAGTGCATACTTTGTCGAGAAGTGTTGTCAAAAGAATGTTTATTATGTGTATTAAGCCATCAAAGCTATTTCGACATTTAAATACCAAACATTCAGACGAAACATGAAAGCCTGTGGAATTCTTCGAAAGAAAGCTAAGCTCCCTCCACATGGAAGAAAATATTCGAACACGAGTTGTTGAAAATATTAAGAAGTGCAAGTACTTCTCATTACCAATGGACGAATCCAAGGATATTTCTAACCTTTTTATTTTTATAATAAGTTTTTCCGGAGCAGCTATGCGAAAGCTATATGCATAACTGTTTAATTGATACTGTAATCACATTGGGAAGTCATTCCGACGAATATCTTCAATCACTAATTTCTTTTTCGGATGTTGACAGGATTGTCTTGTGGTTGCCTGCGTTTCAGTGGCTTGTGAATTGATTTTTCATCTGTTCCATAGTGGGTAGCTCTAGAACATTCGCCGAGTTTATCTTGGAAATTCCTTATTCATTTTTTGACAAATTGTTTAACTGTGGACAATCTATGGAATACGTAAAAACCATGGTGAGTAGGTGGCAAAATTTTATTTTGAAAAACTTGCAACTTTTTTATCGTTGTTTTAGGAACAGCACCCCATACTGGACAGGCATAGGTCATAATTGGTCGTAGCAATAATTTGTAGATAAACAGAGAGTTGCGGTTTATTACCGGATATAATTGTGGTAATCTTGCGTGACATTCATTTAGTTTCTTGTTTCAATATAGCCTCCAAATTAAGCGTCTATCTAGATAAATTCCCTGGTACTTTACTCCTTCCTTAGGACTATTCCATGGTATATGTTAGTCCTTTATTACCAAGTTGTTTGGGGTAGCAGGTCGTCGTAGGGTGAAGATATTTGCTTCGCATTTTGAAAGGTTAAGATTTACTTCCCATTCCTTGAGCCAGAGTTAAATTGGTTTAAGTTTTCCTGGAGTTGTTGGACAGCTGCATCTATTTTTTTATTTTGGGTGACGATTGCAGTGTCATCTGTATACATTGCAATGGTCGAAACTGTCAGGCGTGGAATGAAATTTCGTGTATAAACACAGTATACAGGATTGGTCTCACAATAGCTCCTTGTAGTATTCCGGCCAATATATCTTTGCTTGTTGAGACTGTAACATTAATTCGGACTTGAAACTTTCTATTTTCCAGAAAACATATGATTATTAGCAGGATATAATGCTTTAAATCGAGAATAATCGTTTTATCCAACAGGCCATCGAACCAGACCATATCAAAAGCTTTGCTATGTCTAGACAAGCTATTACTGTGTGTTCTTTGCGCTTAAATCCTCTTTCTATGGTTTCAGTTATCCTTATTAATTGATGGTTGGTTGAATGTTTCGGTCTACAACAAAACTCAAAAGCTGGAATTGTATTTTTCATTGAAAGTTCTGTTTAGTTTTCCAAGTATAGCTTTCTCTAAATTTTGAGACATCACAGGTAAAAGCCTGATTGGCCTATAATTTGTGGGCTCTTGAGGATTCTTACCTGGTTAGTTAAATATAAGGATATGCGGTTTTTTCGAGGTATTCGAGAAATACCCTATTCTAAGCCAGGAATTAAATATAGCAGATTGTTTTTCCTTCTTATCCCTCGATCCTGTGGATATCACTGTTTCTAGCGTATCAAAGTGCATCAACTATACTCCTCAGTAGGTACTTTATTCTGGAATTTGGTAGATGTTAGTTTTTCTGGCGCAGCCCAACCGTACTTCCGCATCGGTTTTAAAACTTGGCTGTACAGAAGTAACTTGTTATGTATTGAAAGTTGTGAGTTTCTTCCCAGCAACCAATACATTTTTCTATATTTTATATTTGGTTCTTCTCTTTTCTTCGTTGTATGCCCTTTCCAGCGTAATTTTTGCATCCAAGTTCATTACGAGATATTTAGCTGTATTTCGAAGCTTCCTACAACGATAAATCATTCTCCCAAGCTTTGTATTTAAGCTAAGTCCTCTTCTTTTCAAATTATGCCTTGGTGGACAGTAGATTACTGTAACAGTAATCTTTTGTCCTCCTGTTTTGGCAGTTACAGCTGTAGCTTGTATCTCTTACGATATATATTTGCTGTCTTTGTAGTGTGTTATGTTGTTTTGAGGATGTATAGTGTGGTAGGCTTTATATCATTTACATTTTATATAATTTTGTTTTGTAAGATGTGTCTCTGATATGAGGCAAATATCTATTTTTTGCATGTCCAGGAATACTTGTAACTTGTTTTGACGTTGCTGAATACTGTTGGCATTCCGGGCAGCTACCCTAATGTCTTCGGTGTACATTGCTTTGAAGCAGTAGTTTTGTTACCATTTCCTTCAAGTTTATAATAAAAATATAATTTCATTAACATATCATTGTTAAATGATCAAGATGACTAAAATCGAACACCGAGCTGTCGCAAAATTCCTCATCAAACAAGGTAAAATTTCAAAAAATTATTCTTCAAAAAACGCTGATTGTATTCGGGGGTGTTTGTTCTTCCAAATCAATTCTTGGCGAGTGGTCGAAGCTATATAAATACAATCGAGAATCATTGGATGACGATCCCCGTCAGAACCGCCCTGGAAGTGATCTATCATATAAATCCAAGCGTTTGGTACTGGAGGATGCAAGATTCAAGATGCAACAATTAGCAACTTTATTAGGAGTTGCAGAATTCTACATGAGTATCTTGGCATGACAAAGGTTAGTGCAACGTGAGTCCCATGAATGTTCTCACCATTTCAAATGCGTGTCGGGGCAAAGGCGATCGAACAATGTTTGGCGCGTTTCGCGAGAGAACCAGATTTAATTATCAACCGACTTGTTATAGGAGATGAACACCGGGCCCATTATGATGTTAAATCAAAACAAGAGGCGATGCAGTAGCATTTCAAGGTCACCAGCGCTCCTAAGAAGTTTCAAGTCCCCAAAAATAATGAAAACAGTTTTGTAGGAACCATGGAATTTTGCTGAAAGGCAGTATAGTATCAAGAGATCCAAAAAAAGCTGATCCCCAGCGAGCTGTGGAATGCAAAATCACGTCTTTTCTAGACTAAAGGAATTTTTATAATGTCAATTTCAGGTTAGGTTGTGTAAGCTGGAATTAAATAAGAATGAAACGTCATTTTTAGGAGCAGAAAACTTTTATTGCGCCACAGTAAAAGAAATGAATAAACCTGAACCAATGTAATGATCACAACCAATGTTGAAAATGTCTGCCTTCTTCCTCCAAACATTTCTGGACTCGTCTTCTCATTCCTTCAAAAACATTTTGTAATAATTGAGGTGAGTTGTTAATTTCTTGACAGTTTTCTACAACTAAGTTTTAGTTCGTTTAAATCATTAACTGGAGTTTTAAAAATGGTGTTTTTCAAATAGGGCCATAGAAAAAAATCCAAAACAATAATATTACAAGAGCGAGGGGACCAGTGTATTGCAGTATTCCTACTAATGATTCGGTCATCAAAATATTCGTTAAAAAAATTAATTGTATGTGCAGCTGCATGAGCTGTTGCGCCATCCTGTTGCAGAAAACCATCCCGTAGCTCATCATCGTGAAGTTCATTTAAGAAAGGTTGCAATAATTCGTTCCTGTACCTTGCTGCAGTTAGCCTGCCTTCGAAAAATATTGGCCCAACTAACCTACGACGACTCATTCCAACCCAGACTCCTATTTTCTGTGGATGCAGGGGAGCTTTAATTGTAACGTGTGGATTTTTGCTACTCCAAATCCGCATATTCTGTGAATTAACATACCCCTTAAGGTAAAACCAGGCTTCGTCGGTAAAATAGGTTAAACTTAACTGCTCATCATTGAGATTATCCAAAAACCAACGACAAAATTGAACTCTTTTTGGATAATCCTGTTCTAAAAGCTCCAGAACGGAAATAAATAGGTAAGGATGCAGATGCAAAGCTTGTCTCAATATTCTGTGGCATGTACCGTAACTTAAATCATCAACTTGCTGGCATAAATGTCTAATTGGTGTTTCTGGAGCCTCGTCAATTCGTTGTCTTACAGTTTCAATTAAAGTAGGTACTATCTTTTTTGGCCTGCCAGACCCTTCTTTCCTTCCAACATTTCCAGTTTCTCGAAAATTGCTGACTAAATTCTTAACCAAAGCATAAAATTTTCCGTATGTAATAATTTCATTGGGATACCTCTCTCGGAATTCCACAAAACAAGGAGGAATTGTGTTATGTTCATTTGATTGTGCCGCTCCGTCCGAATTAGTCATGCTCTAATTGCCGCTTCATATGAATTAAAAACGTTATTTTAATTGCCATTTTTATGTTGATAACAGTTTTGCTATTTTATTTTTAAGGATTAATTTATGACGAGACCAATTTCAAAGTTTCCCTTTGTAAGCTAGATTTTCCGTTCAAAAAAATTCTTGGGATTCTGTGTTGACCCTCAGAAGTCGCACGTGTTATTTTCATTCTGGAACATTTCGTAATATGTTGCAATATTTTGGGGGAAATGCAGGTTTGCGTGTCGCGTGAGTTCTTCAGTTGGCCTTAGATCTTCGCCAGACTCCGGTCTTCGAAATTCCATCAATCGGGGGGCCGTAAATAAATTGAGTGCTGCAAGGGGCGGCTTGGAGTTTTTCGATGGGTATCCCTTGTGTTATTTTCGTTTCGCTGTTTTACCATGGGGTGAAAACAAAACATCGACAAGTGTCGGATTTATAGAAGTAGGTACGCTAGAATTTTAACCAAAAAAAAAAAGGTAATTCATTGCGAATTTGCCCATCATCTTTGGCGGATTAATATCGAGCCCATTTCCTGTCCCTTTGGTAGTGCTGTTGCTGCTACAAACTACGAGGGGTTGTGCAGCGGATATTTCGTCTCGGAATTTTCCAGAAGCACGTCGACCTTTTTTTTGTCCGGATATGAAAACATCTCCAGACGGTTCCCGCATCTTGTAAACCAAATTGTGCCTGTCTCCGCCTCGTTACTACAAATCAAGGTAAAGAAACTAACTTTTTTGTTGTGAAGAAAGTACCAGTTTTTCTTTGAGTGGTGCTGCTTAATATTGATTTATAATACTTAGATATAATAATGATTTCATTATAAATAAAATAATAACTATAATTTAAATGTTGTCGTAACACATTTCAAATACATATTGCTGTTCTTTTTACACGGGAATTCTGAACTCAAATCGTATGTATACAGAGCATATTCTAGTGTACCGATTTTTCTTATCGGTACTTGGAGTTGTAGTTATGTTATGAACGCCACTTTCGGTGTCCTGGTGTTAGTATAAATAAAACACTACATATCTGTACAACAAATTTATTTGACAAAGTAGAAACGATGTTCCACAAACAACGGTCGCAAAACAAGTGCCACATGTGCCCTTCCAAAATCCACAACTACCGCGATTTACATGGCGGTAGGGATTCGGGACCATATGGACAAAGACAAACACAAAATCTTAAAAACCCGTAAATAAGATGTGGGGCACCAGCGCTTTATTTGAAGCGGCCGGCAGAATACAAAACTGCACATCTGCAGGTCACCATTAATCAACACAAATATACTTAACAGATGCACACGTCCAAATTAGTTGGACACAACAATATTCCACGCCATTCTTTGTTGTCCTATATTTAGGTCTTGCAGCAAATTAAGAAGAATTAACATCCATGCCGCTCATGTTTCAAATTGATATTATGGTATTCCAGTGGTTGACTGTTTGTCTCTGGTGCTAAGAGACCCAAGTTCGTATTCCACTGAGGTCAGTGTTTTTTTCTCGGGCGAGATAAAAGCTGTAAAATACTCATTCACAATTTAGATGCCAAAAGAATATCCCCTACCCTATTCCACCTTCATGATATTACTAGAAGTATCTGAATCATCGGCACCCTCCTATTCTGAATCAGATTCCCCAATTGAAATAATGAAAAAAGGAATATTTTCAAACGATAGATTTCCCATATGTTTTGTCCAGTCTTCCGAAATAAGTTTTTCACAATGCTTACAGAAATTTTGCCACATGTCGGGGGTACATTTTGAAAGAGCCTCACGCCATAAATTTGCAACCTTGTCTTTCGATTTTGGCTGCAAATTTATGTGCTTATTGTAATAGGTTTTACAAAACCCCAATGCCATTTCACTTGGGTTGTATTGACAATGGTATGAAGGCAATCGAAGAACCTCATAGTTGCGCCTTTTCAAAATTTCGTCAGTTACGTATCTTTTATTTCCGTCTGCTATAAAAGGTTTAATTAACTCCCAAAGTTTTTTCTTAACAATTTTGCCCTGAATTTCGACATTGTGGTGGTTAACCAACCATTCCTGCTATACACCTTTTTTGTAAAAAAAATGTGGGCGGCTTGTCAAACTGCATTGAATGATACGGTGCGTTGTCCATAACCACGACAAATTTTCCTTGCAACTTGTCAAAGCAGGAATCAGCTGATTAACCAACCAATTTTGAAAAATTTTCTCATTCATAGTTTTATGATAGTCCCTGTCGTTGTTCTTTGAGTCTAGTAACATGTCGCACCCTTCCAAAGAGCCTAAATTACATCCCGCATTCAAAATCGTGAACCTCTTCCTCTCACTTTTAATGTTGGCTGGGTTACTTTTAAGATCGGTTTCGTGTACCCACTGACGACTCGCGGATCCATTTTGCTAGATCCACGTTTCGTCTAGGTACCCGAATGTCACATTTTCACTAGAATTTTGATATAGGAGAAATTGTCTCAAAAATTTAATTTTGGATGCAACGACGTGTTTTTGTTCACATAAAATTTTGCATCCATTCACCATTTTGTGTTTGTAACCCATTGATTTAATAATTTTGAATAAAGTAGTCCTGCCCCCCTTGTATTCCAAATTTTCGCCAGTCAGCCAAGAGTTTGTCGAGAGTAAAATGTTCATTCTTCAGATGATACTGCCATTTCATTTTGAAATTGCTAGAAAGCAATCAAATAATATTTAAGAAATGCAACTTAAGAAAAACAAAACAGCCTGCTGGATGGCAAATCAATCCTTAATAGATTATATCTTGTTTATAAAATTGAAAAATGTTTGACTGTGTTTTACAAATTGTGTTTCTCTACTTACAATGAAGTTTTATTTAGAACTTGCGTTAACTTCTCGTTATATATGGATATCAGAGGTCCTCCTCTACAAAAATATTGTGGCAACCTTTTCACAACTCAAATAGCTATGAAAAGTTATAAACTGCAAGACTTACGTAAATATGTATGTTGTGTTTTCTATGGACAACCCTTATTGAAAATGTTGTTGATTATACTGTAGTAGTAGTATCAATGTTTTTGTTTTTTTGTAAGATCTCTCCTTTATTGGAAAAATTTTGACTTGCCTCGTCCTTTTCCACCCCGTCATCTGTGGTCTGTTTAATCAGCCGCTAGTAGGGTCTCGCACAAGCGATGTGCAGCAGTCGCGGGTGTCGCAAAAACGGCCGGGGGCGGCGGCAGGCAAGTGGCGGCATCTTCGAAGCATCCTAACCATAATCGAAGGGTGCGACTCGCCTAGCACGAGCCCTCAGTGTGTCCCGGCCGGCTATTGATTGCAGGAGCGTGCAGTGCCGAGCCACAGCCCGCGGTACCTGTCCTGTGCCCCGTGCGTTCACTTGGGGCGTCACCACCACATACAAGTAGTGATACTACAGATTGTGCAGTGAATGAATGGTGCAGCAGTGCGTGTTGTGCAGCATGAGAATACCAGGACCGGCAGGAATAATCGGGTCACCGAAATTCGCTTGCAGGTACACTCTTCGGCATTCGTTTGGAAAGATTTGCTTTGCGCTCCTTAACGATCTGCTTCCCCGTTGCTAGCCTTTCAGCTGACGACTGTAGTTTGAGCACAACTCGTTTATGATTATACCTTACATTTGAGGGATCAAAAAGATTTTTATTGCAATGGGGGAGTTTGATTTCTCCATTATTCTTCAGTTGTGATGTTAACCGCTAAATCGTTGCCGCGGTACAGCAAACTAGGCTGTATGGATTCTTAAATAAAAAAAAAACATTGAATATAACTCTTATTTTATTTTGATACTTTTAGGGTCGATTGTAGTGGTATCTGTGGCGACCTTATATACATATGTATGTATGTATAGAGTATTTGTATATGTATATATACATTTTTCTGCGGCTTCATAGAAAAAATATCAAATAGATCCACGAAACCTAATAAACCTTACCTGATTCTGTATGTCATAATGTCATTATATGTATAATTAATGAACCTAAACTGAAAAGAAACTGTTACTTATATTTACGGCGGTGGTATAATAGGTACTAAAGATTTGAAATGCGCTGTAAATCGATTTAGCTCTATTGTTTGGAGTAACAATGTCTCAATATTTATATTTTTGTTTTCCAATACATAGTGTTGATACCGGAAAGTATTGATTTCACGAAAAAATCTGATTGAGGTTTCAAGGAAATGCAACTCGACTTCCTGGAACCTGAGTTGTGTGTCTGGGGGCGAGTGCATTATGAAATATCTGAACAGTTAGGTGGATGTAAATGAAATTTTAAAGGTGCACGCAAGAAATGTCAAATCACCACAAAACAAGCCGCTTTAAAAATCCGAAACCGGAAGTTAGACATATTTTTTAATTTCGGTTACTTTTTTGGTTAGTTTATAATTTTTGCTGCAATTTACTACAAATTATCCTGTTTTGATGAAGTAACGATTTCTTGAAAATTTCCCAATGATGCACGGGAAAGTACGAACCTAGCATTTGAAAATAGGCAACCCAAAATACATATCACAAATTTTAATGACGGTATTATGAATGAGAGATTTGGTACGTTTGGTATTTTATTCTTCTGAACTTTTAAATAAAGTAAATGTGAAAGAAAGCAACAAAATCTTATTTATAAATATCTAAGTTATAAGTAGATATTTCAATTATCATAAAATAGAAGTATAAAAGTTTACTAATTTAGAAGGAAACTGCCCAGAACATTAAACAGGTATCTCCGATTCATAATATTGTCAATAAAAATTTAGATAATGCAGTATCTACTGATATGCATTTTGTGATGCCTATTTTTTTGATATACGTTCGCATTCTCCAACGAATCTCTCTGTATAACTGGAATCTTCTAAGCATTAAGATTTAAACGTAGTATAGAACGATTTTTGGGAAACCGAACTGTTAAAATTAGTACATCGCCAAAATCTTACAAAATAATACTTTTCTAATAACGTTCTAAAATGTTAGATATTGTAATTCTACCCTTCTTTTAGAAAACTAACAATAAAATACTTCTACTCAAAATCGGGCATCTCTGGTGATTTATAATACCGCCAATAAAAATTTAGATACCGCAATATTTTATATTATGTATTTTGGGTTGCCTATTTCTAGAATGGTAGACTCTGACTGTTGATTAAAATCATCCTGTATATTTAAATCGACTTAAACATTAATTTAGCTGAAATCGTATATGCATTAAAATTTAAGTGTACTGAAAGACTTTGTAGAATAGTACTGTTAAAATTAGTACACCAGCAAAAACTTTCAAAAACAAGTTTTTCTGCCATTACTAAATTTAATATTTGAAAGAGCCGTTAAGAACTACAAAAGCACTTAGTCGGTTTAATTATGCTCTACTGTCTGAAAATTAAAATTTAATACTTCTACTCAAAATTAGGCGTGTTGGATTTAATAATACCGCCAATAAAAATTTAGACACCTTTCGATATGTGTTTTGGGTTGCCTATTTTTCGAATGGTAGGTTTGTTCTCTCGTCTGAAACACCCTGTATATTTGTAAATTGAATTAAACTTTAAGTTAGGTGGAATTTCTTAAGCATTAAGTTTAAATAGAGAGAAAGAATTTGTTAAAATTAGTCCATCGCCAAAATCTATCAAAAACATACTTTTCCAATACAGTTCTAAAATTTCATATTTTATAATTTTACTCTGTTTTTGAAAATTATAATTTTAATACGTCTACTCAAAATCAGGCATCTCTGATTTATAAAAATTTAGATACCGCAGTAGCTTGTTATATGTATTTTGGGTTGCCTATTTTTTTAATGGTAGGCACCTACCCTCATGTGGCTCACCTTGTATAGTTAAATTAACTTGAACTTTAAGTTAGCTGGAATTAGTCAAGCATTACATTGTAAATGTATAGAAAAATGTGCGAAAACCGAATTGTTAATATTAGTACACGGACAAAAACTTTGGCAAACGTATTTTTCTAATACTGATCCAAAAATTAATATTTTGAAAAAATGGTTAAGAAATACAAAAATACTTATTCGTTTAGAAGTCGGTTGTTTCTTGGAAATTTTAATTTTAATACGTCTACTCAAAATCAGGCATCTTTGATTCATAATACCGTCAATATACAAATATTTAGATATTGCAGTATCTTGCCTAATGTATTTTGGGTTGTCTGGCTTGTACTCTCGCCTGAATCGCCCTGTATATTTAAATTGACTTACAATTTAGCTGGAATCTCTTAAGCATTAAGTTTAAATAGAGTGAAAGAATTTGATAACATTAGCACATCGCCAAAAACGTGCTTTTCTAATACCGATCTAAAATTTTTGGGCTGGTACGAGGGTGTATTGATAAGTACTTAGCCTACCATATAAAACGCCACAATATTTCAAACCAAAATTTTATTTATTCAACATAATTTCCTTAAGATTTATACATTTAGCAGAACGTTCATAGGGTAATTCTAAGCCATTAAAAAAAATCTTAGTCTTGGTCTGCAAACCACTCCTCAACGGCACATATTGGTCCGTCATTTGTCGAAAATCTTTTACCTTTCAAATGTTTTGGGAGTTTTGGGAACAAATAATAGTCTGACGGTGCTAAATCCGGAGAATAGGGCGGCTGGTCAACCGATTCAAAACCAAATTCATCAATTTTTTGCAGTGCAATGAACGACTTGTGAGCAGGAGCGTTATCTTGCAAAAAGAGCACACCTCTGGCAAGTTTTCCGCGGCGTTTGCCCACAATATTCTTACGTAATTTAGTTAGCAACTCAGTATAAGATGCTCCCGTGATAGTTCTACCCCGTTTCAAATAATCTATCAGAATTATCCCACCTTTGTCCCAGAAAACTGAAGCAAGCATCTTGCCAGCCGATTTTTGAACACGGAATTTTTTGGGTCGTGGAGAACCAACATGCTTCCACTGTTTGTATTGCTCTTTAGTCTCTGGGTCATAGTGATGGATCCACGTTTCGTCCATAGTAACAAGCCGCTCCAAAAAGTTTGAGGAATCTTCTGCAAAACGGTGGCAGA
>JABXWE010012615.1:0-23693 GCA_014611495.1 Limonius californicus
GAACAGTTTCCAGTATGGGAAAGTCCAGGGAGGCAGTCGCGTCCACTTATTTTCATTGACATTGTATAGACTACATGGTTGACTTCTTTTATTTTAAACTTATTGGAAGGTTTATTTGCAGAGGATAAAGTATACCATATAGTTCTAATAACGCGAGAACGTTACTTGTTGCTTTCCGAATAATATCAAAAAATTAACCTTAATGATATTTTTTGCATACATTTATCATTACTTAATCTGATAAAATTGTTATTATGTAACAAAACAGCATTTAAATTTAAATAAATTCATGTTCGCGTCAATCGTTAATTTAAGAAAGCAGCAACAAATATGGGCTGAAAATGAATATGTACTTGTGAAAAATACTAATACAGAACAAGTTTTGAAAAAAAAATATTTAGAAACAAAATAAGAACAGTACTCAATAAATTAACTATAGAATTGAAAATGTAAGAGCAGTTTTTATGAATATGAGGAATCTATTCAACAACCGTTATCTGAAAATGGAAACGAGAATGCCTAGGGTTAGAGGGTTGTCCATTCTGCACTCAAAAAGGCCGAAGCGTGGACGCTTAAGAAACATAATACAAAAGAATTAGAGACTTTTGAATTGTGGGATACTGCAGCATCTAAAAAATAACTACATAATTAATATTGAAGTGTCACGCCGAATGCTGAAGCCATGCAATTTTTTTGTATTACAAGTGATTATACAGAGAGGGCCGTAACAAAGTACCCGATTTTAAGTGGCCGGCGTTTGTAATATAATGAAACAAAAACAAAAAAGTTTGTTTTGTACAACTTTTTAGATCTAGTAGTTATGTCTAATATCCATATAAGATTATGTCAGCCAAATAGCCGCCTCGCAATGCACGACTGAGTTCTTTATAAGGCATTTTTATAACCGGAGTCGAGACATCTGTAGTTATATCTTCTATTTCTCGAAGGATGTTGTCTTTGCTGCAGGGTCTGAAAATTATTGGCATAATTGTTTTCTGTGAGGTAGCTCCATAAACAAAATCAGGAGCTGTGATATCTTGTGGCCTGGCGGGCAATAGTAAATCATCAAATCGAGAAATTAAACATTCCATAAACATATTCTTTAAAATAGCCATTGTTTGTTTACAAGTGCATGTTGTCGCACCGTTCTGTAGCAACCACATATCCTCCAGTCCAAATTCTTCTAATTGGGGTGATAAAATGTTTTCCAGCTTCGCTCTACAGTGCTCGCCGTTGACTGTAACAGCAGTGCGTTCATCGTCCCCAGAAAAGTACGGAACAATTACACCTTGTGCAAAGACTCCAGTTGGAGTCGGGCGACGTGGATGATTTCGGCGAAATTTTCGCTGCGTCGATACAGTCAACTCATTGCTTTTAATGAACAGTCGCAATTTGTGCACGATCTAGTGGTGCATCGATTCATAATAAAATTGTGCGTAATGACAAAATGGCGGCCACTTTATAGTGACCTTCCGTGTACAAGGAAAACTTAAGAACAGATAAATAAGGAGAAGAAGAATAATATCCTGGTTAAGGAACTTCAGAGAATAGTTTGACTACACATAACTACAATTATTTAGAACAGGGGTATCCTAAATAAAAATAGTTTCGATGATCGTTAACCTACGAACTGAGAAAGCATCACAAGAAGCAGCAGATATCATTTCATTATCTTTGTCACTTTCCAAGTTGATTATAGAAAATATTTGTATTTGTAGTTAGCCTGACGAATGTTCCACTGTTATTTCCTATTAATACTTTGCTGTATTTTTTACGGCAGAGAATCGGATCTATATTTTATGTCAATCTTTTCTGTTTATTCTGGATTCCGAATCATATTTTCCAAATATTATGGTTATCTTTCTCGAACCTCGTTGAAATAAAACTCGAAACTGCGCCTTATGTGATCGATGTCTTTAGGTCCTGCTTCTGTTTGTGCGTGATTTGGAGCGCAAAAGTTGGGACCCGTGGAAGGGATAAGGTATTAATATGGCCTGTGATAAATATTAATTTACATTGATGTTTGGGAGAAGTTAGTTTTCTTATCAAACTCAGGTTATGCCGCAGAGATTTTTACTATTTCCCAGAATCGCGGTCGAAACGTTATACGCAATAAAATAATTTGCTGAAGACGAGAGGCATTCCAAGGCTTGTTTAGCATACTTAAACATTTGCGAAATGTCTTATTAATAATGTATAATGCATACACAAGAATGCGAGAGAACGTTTCAAATAAGGCAGATAGTACCGCTTTATGCGACAAAGTTATGACGTTCTACTGAAAATTATAAAAAGATCCTGTCGACATTAGTAGGTATAGCAATTACGGACAATTGAACTAGCACACTTGTGATTTTCAAATAAATGAACTAAAAAGAAGGATTTATTAATGCCCCATGTGTAAATACGGTTACTTACCCATGTGCTGAGAAATGTAAATAAATATCAGTGGTGTGCATTCGTTCATTAGTTACCCCAGGAAAATATTTTCAACTTGGTGGGTTTTCTAAATCGGGGATATTTTATTTCGTATCTAAATTGTATGCACGATACACTAATCAAATTCGTCGAGGGACGTGTAATTTGCCTTCGTTGTTAATGTTACACTTATTTATGAAGGGGCAATAAAAGCAAAATTTAAACGGGCATGCCTTGTTTCGAGGATGAAGAGACGAGGCATGCATTTAATACTCGTAGCGCAGCACGACGGAAGACGCTGTTCTGAGAAGCTTGTTTGACTTTTCACCGGTTGCTGTCCGATGAGAAAACTAATTATCTCTTGTCATGCACTTGAGCCTCTCCTTCATTCGTTCTCCTGGTTCATTATTTTGTGTCATTGGTTAAAAGTTCCTCCGGCATCGACACTTTCTGCATGAACTTTTACAATCAGCAAATGTATTTGGTACTTAAACTACAGTTTAATTTTTTAGATACCAATCCGCCCATGTGGAATTATGTTAAAAAAGCAAAGGCAAATTGTATACGATCCGCTCACGCGAATACCGAAAAAATATCCTTTGGGCATCTTATTTTGAAAAGAGTACATAATTTAGATACGTGCTATATAATCCCAGTTTTAAATTTAACGTTAGATATTTCATTGTTCTCTTTTGATTAAAGAAAAAAATTCGGTAGGGTGACTGGAGACCGAAATAAAAATGAGTAATAAAGCGACAAAGGTAGTTTTTAAGATACAGACTATCAAAAATTACGCCTACATTCTGTACGACGTGAATACAGACATAATATGTAAAGGTAAAAGTTAAGTTGAAACTTAGTCTAGAAGACAAGTAGGTAAGAGAAATATTTTGTATGTTGTTTATTTTACAATATTCTGCGAGTTTTTGACCCTATTAGATTAGTCTCATAAATTGCAGAAACTTAAAAACATCGCTTTTATTACAAAAATAGTATTGTCCTAAATAATTTACTTTAAACGAGTGATTATTACAGCGTACTGCAAAAGTAAAAATACAACACTATTTGTGTTGTAACACTAATATTTAAACGTTTTCGGTGAGTTAAATTATATTTATATCAGTAAAAACGACTATTAATGAATAGTTTCTTTTAATATCTATATTTTAGCAAATAGTCTGATATTTAATTTATTTCGCGTTGGGGACTTGTAACAATTTTATCATTAAAGTAAATAATAATAAGAACGAGGCTCTACACCCCATGAAGGAGTTTGACGTGCTAAGCGGAAGGTCAAAGCTCTTCTATCCTTGCCTTTACACCTGGTTGTCGCGTGCCAAGTTTATGATACGGAGATGTGGTAGGCATCACGCTGTACACAACCGCATTATTACTCCTTGTTTATTCGAACGTAGGTATCCAATTATTTAAGGCGACTGGGTAGGCCGCCCGTCAGGTATCGCGTCGGCGATTTGAACACTCGGCCTTCCGCTTTTAAAGTGGATAACATCTAGAAAATGTGTTGATAAATTGCGCTTGACATGGTTTCAAGACCGAGATACCAATTAATAAATCAACGTATTGTAACTTCTACCTTTGTGCAATGTAGCCTAAACTATTTTATTCTAATTTCTTTGTAACTTTAAAATTCAATAATAATGTGCTTGTTTCTCACATTTTAACGTCCTGCAGAATGTGTTTGAAATTTTTGAAACATACTGTATTATAACATTTATGGCCAGTTTGTTGGATATTCTTGAGGTCCAAAACGTGTATTTCCTTCTGTGTACATTTTAAATATTGGAAGTAAGGGAAAGTAAAAATATGGAACTGTGAATTATAATGCAAAATTTCGCCAGAATTTCTAGGAACGTAAAATGTTAACATTGTTTTACAGACAATTTTAGTTTAAATAGCGACTGGCGTTTTCGAACGTCGGCGTCGGGTACTTACTTTGAGTAGGTACACTTGATAGAGAAAGCAAATAACATTGCGGACCGAAAAAAAAGCAGCTGTACTGGGAAAAGAGGGATTCATTTACAAAGTGATTACGTTGGTGTTTTTCTTTCGAAATTATACTTGTCAAGTTTCATGCCCACAACTTCTTAGTTTTTTTAAAAGACATGTATTTTAATAAATCTACGTTGGCGAGCAAACACTTAAAAATATCCGTAATTTTCAGATTCAAGATATTGTATATACCACTATTCACGATTGATTTGCCATCCAGCAGGCTGTGTTTTTTTTTCTTAAGTTGCCTTTCTTAAATATTATTTGATTGATTTCTAGCAATGTCAAAATGAAATTGCCCTGTTGCCAGCTCTAGAATCCCCTACTTTTCTAAAATATTCTAGTAAGTTTAGAATTAATAAAACACATAATATATTATACCTACTTAATTGTCAGAATGGTGAAAGTTATCCTTCAAACTTATGAAACTACAAATTGTGAAAGCTTTCAACTATTATAAAAGAGATAGGCCAGACTTCACACTGGCAACATTGCCTGCTTTCAAAAAACATAACCTCCACCAAGAAAAAATAACATAACCCAACTTAATTAATTGGCAAATTTCAATGATACCACACTTTCCCCCAGATTTCCATAGCCTGTTGGATGGCAAATCAATCGTGAATGGATTATATGTTGGAAACTATATTTAACTACCAATATTCACCTGTTTGGTTTGTTAACAACCTAAACAGTGGGATCTCATGCATGAAGTTACGGTTTTTATTAAACGAAAGAAATTCTTACAACTAACAAAAAAATTAAAGGAAACAAACGAAATAACGCAACCCAATAATGTCTTCTTGGAGTTTTAATAGGAAGTGTTGTCCTCTTGCACTTATAACTGCTTCCATTCTTGCAATCATTCCTGTAATTATCTTCTGAATGGTTTTTTGCGGAATGTTGTTTCATTCTTCTGTAAGTGCTGTTCTAAGCTCTGCCAAGTTATTAGGTAAGGGTATTCGGCTTCTAACGCATTTCCCATGCTCATCCCAGACGTGCTCTACCGGAGTCAAGCTCGGACTACGAGAAGGCTATTCCATGACGGCTAGTTCTACTTCATGAAGATAGTCAGTAACAACTCTCGCTGCATGTGACCGAGCGTGATCATGCATTACAATAACAGCACCGCCTATAAACGGAGCATACGGCCTGTTCGATAGGTTCTAGGATGATATCTGCCTCCTATCGTGCTGCTATTAAAGAACCTCCGAAACACCGGCCCAGGCCATTAAAGACCCTCCCTAAAAACTGATGCAATGAGAGAAATTCCACAGTCCGTAGCGTTCTCCTGGTCTTCGCCAAATTCGATCTCGATCATCAGCACCGTATAAATAAATTCTTAACTCATCCATCAAGAGCAGAGCATGCCATTGCTCCGCCGTCCAATTGTTTCCTGGCCTTCTTCGTCTTGATCCTGACCTTGGTCCCGATCCTGGCATTCTTCGTCCCGATCCTGGCTTTCTTCGTCCCGATCCTGGCCTTCTTCCTCTCGATCCTGGCCTGCTTCGTCCCGATCCTGACCTTCTTCGTCCCGATCCTGACATTCTTCGTCCCGAACCTGGCCTTCTTCCTCCCGATCCTGGGCTTCTTCGTCCCGATCCTGACATTCTCGTCCCGATCCTGGCCTTCTTCGTCCCGATCCTGGCCTTCTTCGTCCCGATCTTGATCTTCTTCGTCCCGATCCTGGCCTTCTTCGTCCCGATTCTGGTCTTTTTCCAAGTAATCCCGGCTGATTTCGTCTGTCTTCAATTAGAGCAATAATTTGATCCGCCCTTGTTGTACTATCGTTCATTTTACAGAAATTTATTGGTCACACTGATAAACGCCAAATTTAAAAAATGCTATAGTATCATAAAAATCAAAATTAACTCAAATAACTTGTTATGTTCGTTTAGTTCTGCCGCTTCATAGGTATTAAAATTCTTATTTTAATTGCCGTTCTTATGTTGATTACAATTTTCATTATTTTCAAAAATGAAATTTATAAGAGGAGGTACAATAAAGGTGAGTCCGATTCCCGTAAGCTGCTGGCTTCTCGGCCTTTCAGGAGAACTGGTAATCTGCTGTGATTTGGAAGGTGGCGTCCGTTAATTTTGACCTACCCTGTACACATTTAGGAAGATTTCCCTCCCGTAAGCGGTTTCCGTGAACCACCCCTACTCCTCTGAGCTAAGCGAAGGCCTTTTCCATTTGTCCTGTTGCGGGTCAACGAAAAAGCTCGTTTGACCCGTAACAAGATTTTGGCCCCCAACGTGGGGCCAAGACTTCAATGCGTTTATCGCAACAGCGGCACAACCAGAGGGACAGGAAATGGGCTAGATATATATTAATCAGCCAAAAGCGATCGGCAATTTCGCAATTAATTGCCTTCCCAGGGTTAAAATTCCATCGTGTTTCTTTAATTCGACACTTGTCGATGGTTTTGTTCATCCCACAGTGGATACAGCGATATGAGAATCACGCGGTGGACACCCATCGAAAACCCAAGCCGCCCCTGCCGTACTTGATTATGGCGCTTATCGCAAGCAACTGGGTCGAAGAAGATGTTAAATTCGACTCCAAAATCTTGTTACGGGCCAAACGAGCCTTTTCGTCGACCCGTAACAGGACAGATGGAAGAAAAGGCCTTCGGCCTAGCTCAGAGGAGTAGGGGTTGTTCACGGAAACCGCTTACGGGAGGGAAATCTTCCTAGATGTATACAGGGTAGGTCAAAATTAACGGGCGTCACCTTCCAAATCACAGCAGATTACCAGTTCTCGTGGAAGGCCGAGAAGACAGCTGCTTACGGGAATCGGACTCACCTTTATTGTGCCTCCTTCTATAAATTTAATTTTTGAAAATAATGAAAATTGTAATCAACATAAGAACGGCAACTAAAATTGAATTTTAATTCTTATGAAGCGGCAAAACTAAACGAACATAACAAACTGATAAAAGCAACAAACATGAATTCAAATGAACCACTCAAAATGAACATCTACGCACTTAAGTGTAAATTGTTGGGCAGATGAGATAATTTCTTATTTGTTTCACATGTTACCAATCCTAGTACATAAATATTGAATAGTTGTAAACAGTTTCGAACAAATTTAATGCACTACGTTTGGTAACAAGTGCCCCGGTTTTTTTCTCGCCAGTGTAGCTGCGTTGTTATATTTTGCAGACGCTCACTAATGGTTAGTATGTATTTGTTATTATTAATTAAAATTATATTTTTTACCTACGAAGCATATTCAAAATATGGTAACGGAGTTAGACTTCTAAAAATAATTAAACTTATCCAAGAAAATATTCAGAATATGGTTAGGAAACCAAAACGTTAGCCACTTCGCTAAGTAGACATAAGTTAATTGTATACATAAAAGGTATTACAACCGCGCTTCAAAAATTATTAAAAATATCCTATTTAAGGCTTATTTTGGTATTATAAAAATTAGAAGGTCGATACAGCCTTTTTGAAAGTTACCACCTGTCACTGCAAGTAACCGTTTATGAAAGTGGAGTGTACCTGTTTTAATAAAAGTTTAAGAGATTCATATCATTTAAAAAGCGTATCATCTGCACATGTCGTTAGTGTATTGTCTCGTTTCTATCAACATTTTTCATTATTCTAGTTTATTGCAGCTGCAAGAGTTTTAGCAGCGTACACGTCCATAAAATCATCCATATTAATTGTGCGTGTGTCATTGCAGTTTTGCAATATTTTTCCATTTCAAAACAACGTTTAGTTCTGCCCATATGCGTTCATATTGTTCAATTCTGTATTTCAAGGAATTTTTTTCATGTACAAGGTGCAATAAAATATTGTTGGCATTGCTTAATTACACTACCCCTCCTTTCCGTTACTGACTAAGTTATGAAAATGTATGTTCTAGTTTATGATGTGACAACAGACAAACGTTTGTTTGATTTGGTACTTCGAATTTTAAGCTGATCATCCGCAGTTCTGTTTGTTTATTGCAAAATGAAGTTTCGAACTACATTCGGAATGATGAAACTCGATTCCCATGTACTCGCTAATTAGACGAGTCATTTTCGCGGTGATATTGATTTTTTTTCTCCCCGAAAGTGGCAATACTCACGGGGGTCGCGTTACGCCTCAACTCGAGGTATTCATTTATGCGAAACGAGCTTTTATTGAAATATCAAACGTGTAGGTCTTCTCGCGTGTATTTTACATATTTTTCGTGAGCAAGGTAGAATACAGTTTGTAATTGGTTCGTTTATGCAAAGCTGCGTATGAAAGAACTCCGGTGCTTCGCGAAATGGCAGCGTTTTGTGAAAAGAGAGCGCCGAACGAATGCGGCTAACCGGGTCATTGTTTGCGGGGCTTCCCGTTCGCTAGTTGGAAAATATGCCCTTTGATTTCGCCGCACCACGTCGACTTTCAAAGTACCAACGTTGACGACTGTGCTTTTGTCCAATTTACTGCGTACAAAGATCGCTTTGCTGTTTCTATCAAATAATGTGAAATTTTTTATCAGTTTTCGGATTTCGATAGCCTTTATGCTTTGCTTCCAAAAAATTTTCAGCCGATCGTATAAGGTGTGTCTAAAAATAATTTTAAGCACGGGGAGCTCGCAAACGGTAAGATATGTAGATTCATTTACATAGTAAGAATTGTCTAGAACGCAATCTACAATCTGCAGTAAAATTCTTGTACTGTTCCTTAAGTTATGGTGGAAGCAGAAAAAAACTAAATTTTCTATGTATGTTTTTTCCCAATAATTTTGTCATTGTCGTGGATGAAACATGGTGAATTCTTATTTTTAAGGTGCTCAATTTTCTAGCTAAGGCAATTTTTTATGTTTTTAATAAGTGCCCTCGAAAGCTTAATCACTGGGAAGGACTCTTTCTTGTTTCATTTCACAATAATGTTTGACAGATTTAGGTTTTTCTAGTTTTAAATTTATTTAGTTGAAAACATAAAACAGGAAACCAAATACGACATGTGTTCAATTATGTATTCAACAATTTAATTACAAATAATTACCGTCGCACTTAAGGCACCTATCCTATGTTTTACTAACCGACGTATACCCTGCTCATAGAATTCTTGTGGCTGCTGATTGAACAAGTCTTCCACAGCTATATGTACTTCTGCGTCAGACTCAAAATGCCGACATTTTAACGCCTTTTTCAGCGGTCCAAAATATGGAAATCGCAAGGCGATAGATCCGGGCTATAGGGTGGATGCTCTAAAACCCTCCATTTCTTTCGTTGAAGATTTTCTTTTACCACATTATCAAGATGATTGTCGTGCAGCAAAATGACCCCACGCGTAAGTTTTCCTGGATGTTTCCGTCTTATTGCTTGATGAAGCTTGTTCAAAGTTTCATTGTACAGATTTGCATTGACATTTACTCCAGCTTTCTTAAATTCTATCTACAAGGGTTCCTTATGGTTAAAAAAAATGTTAACCTTGCCTGCAGAAGGTTGTGCTTCTTTGGTGGTGGTGAACTTGAATGTTACCACTGCATCGACGATAACTTACAGGATGGCTCGTAGTAATAGCACCAAGTTTCGTTACCAGCAACTATTGACAGAAGAAATTCATCATCATTTTTCCTATAGTCTGTGAGGTGTTCCAGAGATAAGCCCATTCGCAAGAATTTTTGTTTATTAGACAAGAGACGAGAAATCTATTGAAACTTTGCTGGAACCCAGATTACCAACAATACTATGGACAGATGTCACACTCGCACCAACAATTTTTGAAATTGCTCTAATTGAAATTCAACGATTTTCTCTAATAAGGCATTCCATACAAGCCATATTGTTTTCTGTTAATGCAGTACACCGTGCACCTGGTCGCGGCTCATCCATAATCCCCTCTTTTCCATTCTTAAATTTTCCGCTCCATTCCTTCGCAGTTGGGTATGCAATACATGCATATCTATACACTGCTTGCATTCGCGCATGAATCTGCAATGGCTGCACAACCTCAGCGCATAAAAATAAACCGTTCTTGTACCTCTAGTTCGCTCCAGTTTTGCAAATTGCACCACCATAACATTCTTCTTCGTCCCACCCGGCGTCTTCTTTATTTTTTTCTCAGCATTATAACACGTAGTAGTCGGTATTTTTCCGCTCCCACAACATGGCCGAAATATTCTGCTTTTCTTCTTTTCATAAGTTACTAATTATACCCAAATAGAGTATATTCATTTTTAAGGGTTAAACTGCTTGTAGTATTCTAATAGAGGCGGCCATGAGCTAGAGGTTAGCGCGTTAGACTTTTACGCCGATAGTGCTGGGTTCAATTCCCAGTACCGGAACATCGGATTTTTAATGACTGTTTTCCCTCGCAAGGCAATGGCAAACCAGAAAGGTATCCTACCTAGTAAATATTCTCTGATGTAGCAATGTTTACACTTCCCGTGGCTCGGAGCCCACGTTAAGCTGTAGGCCCACCCCTATGTCAGTGGTACTTTAAAAACTCGCAGCACAGGCATAGGGCAGAAGATCGCTACGTCTTGTAAGAGATAAAGCACTCGAAGAAGAAGAAGAAGTATTCTAATAGTTGTACGAACATCGTGTAAGCTGTTAACAATTTTGTTATTACAAGTCCCTCTGCAGATAACTCCAAAAGTATAAGTTCGTTGCCGGTATAAGTCTGGGGATCTAGCTGGGCAATTTACAGTTCCTTAAATACACTACTTTTCTGTAATTATGTCATGCGCGATGATAAACTATTATACATTGATGATACGAAACGACCTTGGTTTTTTGTTCGTTTGCTTTTACAGCCGAGTATGATCAACGAATTTTTCCAACATTTCTTATTATATAATATAAGTTATATAAGTTACCCAGTCAAATTGTGTGTCAGAAAGGCAAAAAGGAGTTCCCTCCAAATTATTTGAATTTAATTATTTCGAAATCTGCCAAAGAAGAATATTTATCACGATACCGAAGCTTTGCTTAATACAGGAAGTTTCCAAAAATGAACGAAAACTGAACATTTTCACTTGTTTCAATCTATAACAACCATTAATAAAATATTTAGAATTATAATCCTTGCAGTTAAGCCAATCTTTGGAACTGATTGCATATTCTTCGCGGCTATATGAGGGGGCACTATTAATATCTAACCGAATACTTCGTCAATCAACTGTGTTGTCGTCCTCATTGCGTTTACACAACCACTCCTTCGTATTTCACCACAAGACAAGCAATTTATCTACCACATAATTTGTGCCTTGTAATTATTCTTGCAATGCCGTAAAAAATGTTTAGTTTATGCCGGAGAACCGACGCTTATACAAACACTTTTTATTCAGAACATTTGCCCCAACAAAATTAATCTAGGACTACCGATAAAAAATTAACATCGGCAAAGAATCTTTGAGGCATGCTAATTGTAGTTTATTGTTGCAGGTATGGAAGCCATCATGTCCGAATTCTTCAACGACACCACAACAGCATTTTACATAATCCTGATAGTGTGGATAGCCGATCAATATGATGCTATTTGCTGTCACACATCCATTACGAAGCGACACTGGCTTAGGTGAGTTTACTGCAGGGTTTAATCTGACTGTTACCAAGATGTTGCTATGGTATAAATTTAATGCAAGAATACACACTCAAAATGATTCAATCATACTTGCATTTGCAGCCCGGTTTATAACAAGCATTTGAAATATTTGAGAATAAAATACAAAACTAAAGAAAAAGGTGTTTGAATGAAGCTATTTCAATTTCCGTATCTCATCGCGTCCAAATTTTAATTGTTTTAATTTTAATGTAATTGTAAATTTGCATTGATAGAAAGCTAGTAAACTGACCGATTAATCATCAAATGCAAGAGCAGCGAAATAAAGAAAAGTAGCGAAACATGACTTAGTAAATATTAAACCTCCTGCAAGAGGTTTTATGGTAGGTATTTAAATGGAATTGAAACTGAAACAAGAATGAACGAAGCACTTCGCCTAGACTTTCTCATACAATAATATTCTCTACACTGTTTTGTTTGAAACGTGGAAACAACCAGACGCATTCTTTTTCTTTAATTATTGTACTAGAACATAAAAGCATTGAACATGTTTACAATGAGTTCGTTTTCGTTATGGCACAACGAGGGGTGAAAGTAGAGAAAATGTCTTGCTGGAACACAATTGATTGAATGCTTTTACAAAAAACGAAACACACCAGTCGTGTAGATTACACGTTCATGTTGGGTGCAACAAACGAGTGTTGACCGTGCTTCTACCTCCCGCCGTCCGCTATCCATGGTCGGATAAGTATATAAGGAGCATAGTTTTCAGTGAGAAATAATTTTGAATTCATTTGAATTTAATTTTTTTGTAGATTATTTACGAAAAACAAATTATGTTTCTTTTTTGCCTAGTTATTTTAAACCGGAACTGAGCTTTGTTTTCAATTTTTTACCAAACTGGCATTCTATCTTACCTTCACCCCTGGATACAACAGAAAGTGATAATAACTTATGATTTTTGAATGAATAACTATATTTGTATTCTATGTACTAAATCTGATAAACGTAGTTTTACATTGCTGCTTAACTTTCAAATATTCATGGAAGGCTCCCGGGGAAGCTTCGACAATAAATTAAAATAAACAGTTTCATAAGTTTTACAGGTATTTATCACCTCATAGCATTGCATCAAAAGTCGCTGTGGAAAAATAGTTTTTTAACATTTTGTCAGAGCTAAATTTTGCAACTGAGTAATTAGAAAACAATTTGATTTGTATGTCAATAGGACTAACGGTATTTTAGTAACGATAATTACACACAAAAATTTCTTATCTAAATATTGGCAAAGGCATATCAAGTAACGCACAAATACTAGCACTTAGGGCAAATATTTTACAACAATCACAACATAGAACACAATCTACTTATTTTCCCACGCAATTATAGTTTGCCAAACTTGAGTGAAACCGAAACGCTTCTGAAAACACATTAAGTATCTGAAAGCACGGCCGAACTTACCGATATAACCGTCTGTCCTGTTCTATTTCAGGGTAGTGCGGATTCCTAGAGCTTTGAAATAGTCGCCATTCTGTAATAGAATCACCACGCTAGAATTGAACTCTAGCCCAATTATTCCCTTCACTTTTGTAGTTTTGTTCGTATGCATATTATATAGCATGATCAAGAAAATTGATGAAGGTTGCATGTAGAAACAGAACGTGTGTTTTTACTAAAGCCATACACTTTATAACATTTACTACAATTATTTAATTGTTGTTCAAGTATAATTGAGTTGCTAAAGTTATTCTTTAGTTTAGAATGCTACGTATTTACTTCGGAGAATACATAATTTAACATCCGCAGTGATGATGATGATGTTCCTATACAATGTCGCCCCGTGGGTAAGCAGTCTTTGTTTAAAGTTATATTTTAGGGTCCCTATAAAACAGAATTTGCAAATAATTTTTAATTTTTATTTATTTATTACATCAACACTTGATATACGAATGGTAAGTCCGGGATAGTTCGACCGCTTTTTGGATAAGTGATCTAAATTAGTTTGTTTTTCAAATGCAGGTATTTCCAAAAAATTATAATGAAAAGACTTTAAAGAGGTTTATTATAATGACATTAAACAATAATGAACAGAACATGTATTTATCTTAATTACAAGTAAACATTGCATTGGCCCGTCTCCCCCTGTATGTCGGGGTGAGAACATCCACTTGTCATAGAAGTTAAAAATAAGTATAGTAACACATTTTGTATATTTAATAAACATAATTTATTTTTGCATTTTGACGCTCATTTTACCACAAAAATCGTACAAGTTATATTTGGAGCATTCATCGTGCAACCAGCGCTTACATTTAACGCACTCAATCCAGTCCACAGTTTTAGATGTTTGGTCATAATTTTCTCCACATCCAGCACATTCATTTTCATCGAATTCTTGATTAGAATCATCAGTGTCCTGCAAAACTGGGCTCGCGCTGCCTGAATCAGAAGACTATCGTTTCTCTTTCTGGCAGTCTTGGGTCTTTTATGATTTTTAAGTGCAATACGGGCAGGTTTTTTTTTGGCTTTCTTGTTCTTTTGCAAAGTAATGTTCTCTGGAATATTTAAAATTATTGCTAGGTGTCTACCACGTTTCCTGCTAACTGTTTTAGAGCTTGTTGTAGGAACTGCAGAAATGCAATCCAATAATTTATCTGGAGTAGGGTCGTCAGTTTTTGAAGTTGATGGAACTACTGTGGAATTAACAGGAAACTGAGAACAACCTGGTCGAGGTGAAGGAGGGCGACAGATTTCGGATTCATCTTGATTGTTAGTTTGTAACTCTTTCGAAAAACTATCAGAATGGAAGGAGGTATGTAGTTGTGGAGTTGATGGATGAGTTCCGTTATAAGGTTTTGCTGCAGCAGCTGTATCGTTCGTAACGTAATGGCATCGGGATTATAGGGTACAGTAACAACGGCCCTGAATCCCGAAATTGCATTTTCCACACTTGCAGATCGATTCCAAGCGCTCCCTTAAAGTATTCCAAACTGGTAGTCTGGTCAACTTTCTAGTAGGATTAGGAAGACGTTGCAAGCTGCATAGTCGCTGTTCTAGAGATGTTAAGAACGATCTGTCGAATGGTTGGAGAAAAGTGAGTTGTGTGACTCGGTAGGCAGAGAAGAACGATGTTGTTCTTTTCGCAGGACTCCAATACATCTACTGAATTTGTATGAGACGTATGACCATGTAAGATGAGGAAAACAGTTCCAGCTGGTTTGCGAGTAGAACATGGTTCTCAAGCCAATCCATAAAAATTATGACATTGACGTGTGCTAACTTCTGACACATAGCTATAGGTGCTAAATTTGGCATTCCGTCTTGATATTCGGCCTTTTTGTTGCGGTAAAAACAGGCCTTCTGCATTGCAGCAGGCAATGATAGAAATCGTTTCGCCTTTTTCAGCTGAAGTTACAGCTGAAACATTTTTGGAACCTCTTGCTGCTAACACATGCGCTGGTTTGCTATTTAATTGCAAAATTGAAAATATTTGCTGGCTTGTTATGCAGATCCTGATCAGTCAAACGTTTTTCCAGGAGTTCGAAATAGTGTTTAACATTTTCTCTAGCCGTACCTGTAGCTCGGGCAATAGAAACTCCCCCGCTTTTTTTATTGAAAGGCCAGAATGACGCCGCGGAAATAACTGGAGCCAATCATATCAGCTTTACCGATCTTCTTGTTCAATTTCTCAATTCTCTCAATTTCAATTTCGATCAGGAAAAAAACCAAACGATTTCATTTTTTTTGTGTTTAACTAATTTTGCTTTTGCAACCTCTCCCAAGCTAGATGATGAACCAAGTCGGGTTGTTTTAATTGAATTATTTGCTTTTAGCGTTGACTTGGGAACACCAAATTCTTTAGCCGCTTCATTAACGCCTATTGTGCCATTTTTACCGCGTCTATGGCATTTTGTAGCGCATTTCCACTCCAATTGGCTCTACCTGTGCCGCCTTTTCTTTAATAAACAGTAGGCATTATGATGCTCTAAAACAATATTTAACATTACTTTTTAGTTTGTTGCATTTTGAAATTACCGGGTCCTTATTGTTTTGTCTACAATTGTTATTTTTAAGTACATGATAGTCGATCTCACCCAGGGTCAAGGTGGTCGTGCTCTATCAAAGTCGAGGGATAGACCGACCACCTCGATGTTTTGCCAGAATAGCAGATAAGTTGTATATTTTCAGGTTAGATGAGCGGGAAACATGTGCTCTAACAAATTAGTTTCCATATACTGTAATGTATACTGTAAGTAAGTGAAATAAGATGTTACTGTAGAATGTTTATTAAAAACCAATAACACCTAATGGTACAATTCAATGTGCGAATGAGCCAGACTGGACTCATTCATTAATGCATACTTAGTCAATGCAACTCAAAGAACTGAGGAATTACATAAAAACTCGAGGGTTTATATACAAATTCTACATCGCTAAAACTAACCTACGACAATGCAAGCTTGGACAATATCGTATTACTTGCATTCTTTTCAATGTAATAAACTAGTGCATGACCTAAATGGTATTGTGTCATGGTTACGTAATTAAATAATTAATTGTAGTACATTTAAATAAAGATTAATAATTCAAATAAATTTAACAATGTTCATGTTAAATGAACACTGTGTTAAACTTACCTGTTTGAAATTTATGCCCAGTAAATCTTTTTAGTTAAAACTTCTTGCACATTCTGTTTAGCAACATCGCACAATTTATACTTTACTGTTTAGTATAGCAATACTTGCGTCATGTCATACACTTTTGCTACTTCCTAGCGTACAGGCAAGCGCCGTCTAGTGTCATATTTGTGAGATATACTCATTGGCCGGTCTATCCCGATGGTCGAACTATCCCGGAATTACCCTATATGTACATAAAAATAGAACATCCCCCTATTATCAAAAAAATTACAACACAATAATATACTTTTGATTCTGGTATAGGTATACGATAAAGACAGATCGAAAAGGAAATTAGAACAGGCCGTGAATGTGAAAACGCATATCGTACTCCATGGTTATGTAGTGGTTTCGTGAGGCTAACTTCACTAATTACTCGTGAACAAGCAAATACGGTTAGGTTATAAAATGTCAATATCAAAACAAGCAAGAAACTTATACACATTTAATAAACGTAAAAATAAAATTAATTGTTAAATAATAAAAAGTAAACATTATAGAAGGTGGTCTTCGCTTCACCCTATAGATTGCATTTTGCAAAAGTTGTGGCGTGTTGTTTATTTTTTCGCACATTGCTCTAATTTTTTGCGCAAGTTCTTCGGCGTTATTTACTGGAGTTGTGAAAACTGATATTTTAAGTATCACTAAATGACAAAGTGTAACAGTGTGAAAACATACGGTGATTGCCAAAGAATGCATGTAGGCATGTGATAGTTTCGGGAGCTGCATGAACTGTAGCGTCGTCCTGTTGGAAAAATCCATTTTTCAATTCGTCGTCATGGAACGCGTTGATGAAAGGCTGAAGAATTGTTTCACAATATCGCGGTCAATGTTTGCCCAACTAATCGTCTTCGGCTCCAACCTATCCACACACCTATTTTCTATGGATAAAGCGCTTCCTCACGGTAAAAATGTGGATTTTCTATAGACCACATTCTTACCCACCATGCTTTATCTTAAAATAAAGTTTGGTCCGACATATCGTCATTCAAGTTGTCCAAAAACCAACAAGGAAATTCCACTCGTTTTTCATAATCGGGCAGTAGAAGCTCGTGCACGGTAGTTAAGCAGTAAGGGAATATGTGCAAATCTTTTTCCATTATGAGCTGCCAAGTTCCATAGGAAAGGTCGGCTTGTTGGGAAACAGCTCGGAGGAAAGACGTAGTTGCGTTGGTAAAAATTTCCCTTACATTCTAAATATTTTCATCATTCCTTTTTTGTAGGTCAACCAATGCTCTTTTTCCTTGCTACACAATCAATTTCTCAAAAAAAAAAAAAACTATATGAACTATATTAACGCAATGTAAAAGGGATTGCAGTCGATCGCCAGCTCTGGATATTCTTCCTGGAAGTCCTACATAAAACCACGAATCGAATACTGCCATGCAGAATTTACTTTCAGGCCATTACGAAAATAAGCCTCAATCATAAATTCTTTTTGTATTGTAGTAAAAACCATTTTTGTGAAGTTATTAAATTATTACGATTTTTAGTTTTGATATTGACATTTTATAACTTGACCTTATTTACCTGTTCACAATCACATGTGGCGCGAAGTTAACGAAACATGCTACATAACCATAGAGTTTCTTTTTTTTTATTAGTCTTTTGCCTGTTCAACAATTTACACTGTTATTCAAGGCAATGATGACAGTTTGTACATAATATACTAAATAACATGAGCGGTAAGTATGACCGCAAGAATGGTTTAATTGGTAATTAGTTGTGTTTCAGTATGAGAGCGCTGGATATGTTGAAAATGTTAAATTAATTGTTGTCACTGGGGATATGTTTTGTGCTAGTTAGTAGAGCGGTAAGTAGCACTAGGTATGCTGAAACTAAATACTTAATCGTTGTCACTGTTGTCACCTAGGAATATATCTTGTGGAAGCTTACGTTTTAGTCGTACGTGGATACCTCGCTGACCTAGTGTGTAGTAGGCTGTCCCGCTGCAGTTGATGAGTTTGGCGTGGAATTTG
Source organism: Limonius californicus (assembly GCA_014611495.1). Lineage (NCBI taxonomy): Eukaryota > Metazoa > Arthropoda > Insecta > Coleoptera > Elateridae > Limonius > Limonius californicus. The sequence continues at coordinate 18,589 of JABXWE010012615.1, forward strand.
TTAACAAATTTCTTTATATGTTGTTCAATTGTGGGTGTACCCAATTCGTGGTGTAGTTGTTGGTTGGTGATGAACCAGGGAGCGTTGACAACGATTCTTAGAATTTTGTTCTGGAGTACTTGGATTCTGCGGAGATTTGTTGCAGATGTGTTGCCCCAAACGACGCACCCATAGAGGACCACTGGACGTATAAGTGATTTGTAGAGGGTAGTAATACATTGAGTAAGCAGGTTGGACTTGCGGTTTATAAGTGGGTATAATTGGATTAGTCTCCTGTGTCCTTCATTTAGTATTTTGAGGACATGATATTTCCAGGTGAGTTTGGTGTCAAAATATATGCCTAAGTATTTAACAGACTCATCGTAAGCGTTCAACTGAATAGTGTGGCCGTTGATGGAAATTTCTGGCCTGTTACTAATTCGTCTCAAAGTAAAGATTTTTGTGACACATTTGTCATAGTTGATTGATAGATTCCATTTCTTGAAGATTTGAGATGGCCACTGATAGGCTTTCATCTTTAGTTAATATGACTGTGTCATCTGCGTACATTGCTAGGTCAGCATTGATGGCGGGGAAGTCACTCATCACGATGTTGACGAGGATTGGGCCTAGGATGCTGCCTTGTGGGACCCGCGCATGTATGTTTTTGATGGAGGATAGGGATGTGCGAATTTTGACTGTAAAGGTGCGAAGGAAAATAATATGGATTTGATGTAGTCAGGTATTTGTAGGAGTAAGATTTTGTATTTGAGGCCGTTTGTCCAGACGCGATCGAAGGCTTGTGCTATACCAATAAATAGGGTTGTTGTAAATTGTTTGGATTCGAATCCTCTTTCGATGGTTTCTGTCACACGTTGTAATTGATGGCAGGTGGAGTGGCCTTCTCTAAAACCGAATTGAAAGGTTGGTAGAATATCCAATCTTTGGACTTTAGTCGTTTAGTCGAGAATAGATGATTTTTTCCAAAAGTTTCGAAATGGTTAACAGTAAACTGATTGGTCTGTAGCTGCTAATATCTTTTTATCCTTTCCCGGTTTGGGGAACATAAGTATAATTGAATGTTGTTTCCATGTGTGCTAAGTAAGCATAGGCTTTTCTGGTGAGTTTCTTCAATATGATATTGGGTATAGCGTCGGGGCCTGGCGATTTATTTATTGGTAGGGTTTGGATTATAGAGGCAAGTTCCCTAGGTGAGTTCGGTTTGCTTCTGGTATTGGCTGATGCGTTTCAACATGGTTGATCACTAACCGTAGAGTTAAGACCTACGTTTTCACGTCCACGGCATGTTCTAATTGCTCTAGATTGTTATGTATATCTGTTATTACATATTTATCGTCATAGCTTTAGTCGCCACAAAATGATAATTACATCTTTTATATTTAGAGTATCCATAATACTATTTTCTATTAATAGTATTGATAAATCGGTAAGACGTCTTTCGGATAATATTGGCGCAAATATTTTGTATTTATTTTATATTTGTAGAAATCCTTTTCTCGGAAGCTGCGGATACAGGTAATGGTTGTTGAGTTTATTGTCCATTTTTTTATCGCCTTACTATATATTTTAAATCGTACCAGCTATATAGTAAAGTTCTACTTCATGAATAAGAGCATTGTATAAAATTTTACTACTCCTATTAGTTATCCTCCTAAAATAGCGCCCCTCTTGATCAGACGCCTTTGTGCGGGGTACAACCTGCACACCCGCATATGGCAGCCCTGTTCCTATAGGTTTCTTAAAGGCTTTCTTACCTTCCATATTTGAATCATTTGATGAACGTGAACGAATTCTTTACATAACCTTTAATGCAGCTCCACATGCGGCCTTAAAGAGGTTTAGCTATCACTACATTATAGTAATTGTCTGTAAAGCTACCGCCAGATGCATAAGCAATGCACTCATGACTCATACCTTGTGGATATTCCCGCAATACACAAGAATTCGCAAGTTGTTGCAGAAATTCGCGGATATTTAAAAGTTAGGTTAATCTAAAAATGGACTGTAGGGGAGGCGTGTGTACCTCGGTCCTGTTATAACTTATACATGTGGTTATGTATTACATATATTTTCCTTGAGCTCTTCAACCTTCCATCCATTTTTTTGCGATACAATAAAAAGTGTTTTTATGCATGTTGTACCTTACACCATTATTGGGTTCGAAAAGAAAAATTCAATTTTCAATCAAAATTATGAAACTTGTTGAATCACATAGTAAATTTTAATAAAATGTAAAGTAAAAACAGTGAACAGTGTACACCTTAAACAGCATTTCACATTTATTCTACACTATAATGTCAATTCCGAATGTTAAATTCTGACGCCGTTGAGTAACAAATGGGTGTGGAAGCTTGAACATAACATCTTTTTTGTCCAGTTCATACATTAAGTTGTTTCTCTTCTAAACCTTTGGAGTTTGGAACGCTCTTCAGGTATTTTACTTCATAGAATTCTTCATTAATGCCGACGATTTCAGCGATGAAGAATATTTTAGTTTTTTTTGTGGTATATCGAGCTAATACATACACACCCATTGTAATTTTGTTATGATCTCGATACCCAGATTCAGAGCTAGGAAAAATTAATTTCTTATTAATTTTCTTGATGGGCTTCTTAAACTCGTTAGTGTTTTTTTTTTGTTCGTGGTTTCCTTTGTTTTTTACAAGTCTTGCAGCGTTCTCCACTTCAATACGGTTTTTTGTGGAGTGTCGGTTAGTATGCAAGATTTTTCTTTGGGCCTTCGTTTGCCTGTATTTTTTCACGGCAGAGCCTTGGGATAAGGCCTAATCTCTTCAGGATACACAATGTTTGTGTGTTCATGAGGTGCTGTGTCTGTGTTACAAACTGGAGTAGATACAACTACTTCTGATACAGATGGAACATTTGAAGTAGAAGGCATACTTAAATCAATATCTTCCTCATGTAGGCATGTCTTGATTTAATTAACCATTCACATCTCCCTGAGGCTACGGGGATGGCTCAGTGGTAGAGGAGCCAAGCTTTGGATGTAATAGTCCAAACGCTTCCCGGTTCGAATCTCTCCAGGGTCGGAAATTTTACTAATTCCTTGAGTCGGTACTGGGTCCCGGTCTCCATTTGCCATTGGGGATCAAATTAATGGCATTCCTTGAATTACGGTCGCATTAGAGGAGTAACAAGATCATAAACAAAAACATTCACACACAACAGGCAAGTCAAGCACGGTTTCACACCAACACGGTAACCCGCAGAGTCGGGCCCTGTTGTGCATAGCACAAATTAGCGTAGCTTTGTCTCACACCGCCTCGACATTGCGCAAGCCGTACAAACGAGGATCATGATAATGATGATGATCTCCCTGAGGCTCGAGTTTTTCTTCCGTTGACATAGGTCGGTCAGTGACGCTAGATGACAACAATTCATGAGCTGGGAATATATTTTTATGATGAGGTTTGATACCAGTAACTTTAAATCCATGACTAATATTTGTAGGTGCAAACGAGTTCAGAAATATCTTTCCTACCAGCTCAGCTACATCATATAACGTTCCTGGTTTTCCTATGTTTCCTGGCCACATTATCCGTTCATGGCCGAGTTGTAGTATGTTTTAAAGGGTCCATACACCTCTTTGTCGAGTGGTTAAATTTGGTGACAAATATGGGGGTGAAAAGTAACCAATGTCACACCGTTGTCTTTAGTCAATTGAATAGCTGGAATAGATACGCCACTTCCATGATTATCCATCAACAATATTGTGGGGTTTTCTTTACTTGCTCGACTATACTTGAGAAAATGTACAAAAAACTGATAAAACAATTGTTCAGTTGATCAGCCTGACGCATTGACCTCTCCTAAAACTTCAACTGGAATTCCTTTGATCATGTACCTAATCCTTAAATTCACCCTTGGGGAGATCAACATTGGTAGCATGAAGCCACTTCCTGCATTTATCGCACCAATCAAAGTTACGTTGATACCGCGCTCCGCATTTGACATGCTACCAATTTCTTTGATACCTTTGGTCGCTAGAACTTTGGGCGGTACGTGAACCGTAGAATTGCCGGTCTCGTCGCTGTTCCAAATGTTAAAGGTGGTTATGTTCGGATTTTTTTTCAAGACCTTTTTGTAGTTTTCAAGGAAACGGCAACATTTACTGGATTGAAAGATGTTGAGCGGGCCAAGCTTGTTGCTTCAAGCTTCTTAGAGATATCTGCCGGTTATAGTTCCTTCGGAAATTGCATAGCCAAAGTCTACCATTTTGTTACATTTCACGATTTGTCGTATTGTTTCCCATTTCTTTTTGCAAATTAGTAAGCCAATATTTGGACATTTTTAAGAGTTAGTCCATAATGAACATGAGCAGCTTTCTGGAGGTACCGAATTAGTAACATTTCTTCCGCTTCATTAAACACTTGCCTAGTGTCATTGTTATGAAAATAGAATATTTTGTCAAAACTGATTTCTGGAACTTGTGCACATGTTGCAATGGAGTTGTCTTTGGTAGGGCAAGTTCTTTTGCAGTACTGTATATTGTTTGTTTGTTTTCCAACACTAACTCCAAGCTTTCTCGATATTTTATTTAGAAATCCGTTTCCCCTTCACTCCCGTTTTGCTCCGCGGCATCTTGATTTCTTCTTAACAAAAAGAAAAACGTTAGTGGATAGTCCAAGCTAAGGTATTGTTTTGTAGGTTTTAGGGTAGGAAAGGGTAAAACAAAAGCGAAGTAAAAATTAGGTAATTAAAAATTATCAACTTAAGATGGCTACAGTAATGTGTAATGGGGTTGTGCCTTGGTCACTCCCTAGGTCTAAGGTACAACTCCTTGTAGTTTGTTAAGTAATAGTTACCCTCCATTTTGAGGTTAAGCTAAATGTGATTTCAAAACCATGTTACTAAAGCTAAATCCATACTCTATCATGCATGACTTTTATTTTGCCATTAGTAGTTCATGTTAGGAAGATATAATGAAAATAACTTACTTTTCGGTAATGATTTCTTATTTTTCAATTTTCTGCTCCACGTGATTGACTTGCAACAAAGAAACCAGGATTGTAGTCACCCCTGGTGGCAAATTTATGAACTACATGCATTCGTTTTGTTCCAACTCCACTGGTAGCCCTGAAATT
>JABXWE010012616.1:0-36996 GCA_014611495.1 Limonius californicus
GCGTGTGTCCTGAGGCGGTATCTTACATCCATGCAACATCCCTTTATCCAAAGAAAGAGCACCGCGATTCTTGTCCGTTCACTACCGGGGTTTGTACCCGAATTGTGCCAAGATATACGATCTCCTTTATCTCTCGCTGTCATAGTGAAACCGTACCTGATACCGTACTGACTCCCGTAGAGGTATTGTATTGCTACCGTATTTGCTACCGTATTGCTATCATATCTGCTACCGTTTGCTACCGTATTTGCTACCGTATTTGCTGTCGTATTTGCTGCCGTGTTTGCTGCCGTATTTGCTGCTGTATTTGCTGCTGTATTCCTACCGTATTTGCTACTGTATTGCTACCGTATTTGCTACCGTATTTGCTACCGTATTTGCTACTGTATTGCTACCGTATTTGCTACTGTATTGCTACCGTATTTGCTACTGTATTGCTACCGTATTTGCTACCGTATTTTTTGCTACCGTTTTGCTTCCGTTTTGCTACTGTATTTGCTACTGTCCAATTTTAATGTTATTGCATTATACCAGTTAATGCAAGACCCTGTATTGTTTAATTCATCCAATATATGTATTAAACCATTCTTGCTTTAATTATTCCACGACGTAGTACAATAGAGTCTCTAGGCCGATCCCGAGATTGCATGTAAATAACAACAGCCCCTGGACACCGACGTCTTCAACTGCAGTTACCCAGGTCTTCGTTATCTGTTCCAGAAAAACGAAGCTGTACCGGAGAGTAAACTCAGTAACAAATCTGGCGCCCGAGACAATCGCCGCAATTGCACGTAATAAGCAGACGTGCAATTGACTCCGTTAAGCCGATTAAAGAAAAGAGCGTCACAGTGGGGCATGGTGGATTCGTGTTGTATTGTAAGTGTAACGTAATAATTATGTTAACTATTAACTGTTGGTTGTGTACCGGTTACGTATTCGGTATGACACAGTTACGTAATCGTGATGAAATCTTTTACTAAATAATGATGTAATCGTTACGCAATAGTTATATTGCATTTATGTAACCGTTACGTAATTTTTATATAACCTTCTATATGTTTATTTATTATACCACACATTATGCACCACAAAATTTGTATTTCGAACCATGGTGATGTTTTCCAACCAGGAAAATCGTAAGAACCTGTATGCGTGGGAAGTTAATACATAATTAGTGTGTGTGTTGATAACTCATTAATAAGTCACTAACCAAGCACTATTTACTGACTTATAAATATACAAATTTCTCTTTGGCTCGTGGGCAGTTATTATGAATGTTTAATTTAAATTTTTTTATTATTTCTTGCAGATTTAAAGGATTTTACATTTACATTGACGTTTTTTCCACTTGTCAACTTAAAAAACAATTCGCACACGAACGATGCTTTTACAAGCATACGAAGCTCGGATAACAAATAAACAATCCACGCCACTCGGGGTCTTCGCAATATTGGAATTTTTTGCAAATTTTCACTAATTAACCCACTTAGTCGGACGAAACACCTTTAAACTCGTAGATAAACGTTGAAATTTTTAATATACTTAGGTAAACAAACTTTTAACACAAATAACAATATTTGCGGAGTTGCAAAATGAACGTGCTCTCTTCTCCGAGGATTTCTGACAACTGACTTTGAAATTTATCATGTTTGTTGACGGCTGCTTGGTAATAAACCAACACCATTAATTATTTTTGTGAATCCCGAAAGTTTTGGCCAATCAAAAAGGAGATTTAAATTGACCAACTTACTTACCAAATTCTATAAAATGCAATAACTATTTTATCACTAAATTTACACAAAAATGGAAGACACCAAAATGTTCCTTACAACATTTCCAAAATATTGATACCTTACACGGCATATTTCTAATAAAGCATAAGAAAGTTGACAATTAAACTTACATTAAATTATAAATAAAGTATTAAAAAACAGTTTCAATGTTAATCAAAATTACCACAAAGCTTCCTTACACACATGAGAGCATTATTACAAACATATTTTGCTCTGAAGAAAATTATTAAATTCACAAATTTACGTTATTACATCAAGCTGTCAAAATAATTATATTTGTACTTATATTTGTATTTGTTCAAGAATGCACAGATAAGGTTGAAATGTATTCTTTATGCTTTTCTGAAGAAGATTACCATCAAAACAGTCGGTTTTGATACCAGGAAATCAAGTTATACAGCTTCAAAAAACCAAAATTCCAAGATCGGAAACATTCATTTACCTCGTATTCAATTTATGTGTGATTAAACAATTAATTTTTGACAGGGTAGCTTAAATAAGCTTTATTAGAATTAGCAATAGGATAAGATGTCTCAATTACAGCATGTTGTAATACAGCAATATATATATATATAAAATTAGCACTAACGAAGTACCAATTACTACAATATCCAAATATTGATATTTACGTATTATATGTACAATAACAGCCAAAGAGCACTAATGAAGCATTATCAAAACTCTACAGAAGAATTAATAATACACTAATTAGTGATGCCTACAAAAACTAAAACTTGATCGCTGGTTAAACTAAAGCATGACTGAAATATGAAACTTCACTATTCTTGAAACCAAAACCGCTAATAAGTACCTGCAAAACACTCAAGGAAACGAAGTCGGGTGATAATAATGTCTATCTCCGGCATGAAAAATCGTTTAGCAAACGTTTCCCATATTTCTATTATTGAGTGCTGTCGAGCACGATTAATCTCCCGAAATCTATTATCGGCCGGATCACCTTTAACAATCGATGTGTCGATATTGAAAAAGTTTCGTTTTCCAAGCGGGCGTAGAACTTAGCACCCACTTCATGATATAAATTGGAGCATTTATTTTTATAAATCCCCCAGTAATCCGGGACGATTCTTCACGTCTGGACCTCAGCGCTGTAGCATTTTTATCTGCATCTCGAGAGCACGTTATATAAACTTCTGTCTTTTATTCCTGGACCTGCGAGGCGCACATTTCATCCTTTCTTATTCGGTTATAAAATTTTACGAGGCGGGTGTATTATTGTATAATTCTAGGGAGAGTTACTTAGTTTTCCCGGCTTGGCCAATTACTTTTGAAAAGTTGCCTCGGAATGTTTTAAGTGTCCTGGATGCTCAAGATTAACCAACCCTTTTTATACTTCTGTACCGACTTCAAATCACCCTTTATCGCCGCTCGTTAAAATCCTACACCGGCCTGAAAGCCGAAAACACGAGCAATTTTTTACGGGCCTACAACTCGTTAACTTTTTCCTGACACGTTCCGTTTTCGATGCCCCCAATTTCTAAGGAAAATAAAACGTGAAGCCTTCAAAAACCGAACTTATTGTTTTTGGGACGCAAAATTGCAGGAAAAGTTTCGCCATCCGAAAAGTTTGGAAATTTTTTCCCCGAAGCTCCCGTGGGAGGGAAAACCATGTTTTTTATTGAACAAATTGCGAGTTTCATTTACAGTTTGCCCGAAAATATCGCTCAATAAATCGACATTTCTGTCGGCTCGAGATGATTCAATTACTCCTGAAGTAGATGTTATATAAGATAATGGTGATGAAAAGCAAGTTTATAGGAATTTGGGGAGCAAACTTAATTAGAATCAATTGTCAAATGAGATAGCGATCTGCTAACTGACAGCACGTCCTAGAAATCTCTCAATTACGAGAAGCCCTGGACGAAATCACTTCTTCTCCAGCGGTTCATTTTTACGAGATTTTTCTGATAATAATCCGGGTCAACAGGAACGTAACACCCGGATTATTGCTTGGTGTTAAAGTACTAATTGGATGGAAGGAAATCTTAACATGGCGTTAAGTCTGTTTGACCTTGTTTGGTCCACGTAATAGTCTAAAAAAAGTTAATTGCTAATTTATTTGAAACAGGAATTTAACTGTTTTATATCGTAGAATTGTTTCGGGTATTAGCTCACCGACTTATTTGCTTTCTAAATGGTTAACTAAAGAATTTAAAAATTTGCCTACTCAAGAATTCAGTTTTTCGGTAGAGAATTCATTGGAATTCATCTACAAAACTAAAGCTCTAGGGTTACGAGAAGGCGAAATTCTAGTTTCTTTAGATGTGAGTGCCTTGTTTCGTAGTATTCCGATTCCACTAACTATGGCATACCTGCAGAAAGCACAGCACAGCAAACAATTGAGATCCTGAACAAATTGACGAATACTCTCTGTATGTCCCAAAACTGCTTTCAAATAGAGGGCAACTTCTACGAACAGCATGAGGGTAATAGCCCATAATAGCTACATTCGTTGCAAATCTTCTTATCAGTAAGTTTGAAATTGTAGTTAAAACTAATGCACAATACTTCCCCAGGGTATGGATCAGGTATATGGATGATATTTTTGCCGTTTTCGGCAAATATACCAACACGAGCATCATTAATGATTTCGTTACCCTATTAAATTCCAAATTTCAGTCGCTAAAATTCACGCATGAATTGGAAAACACAGGACAGTTACCGTTTCTTGGCGTATTGGTTGTTAGAAGTAAATGTAAAAGGTTAGAATTTGAAGTTTACAGGAAAGAAACCAATGTACACAAATTTATAATAAATGACTTAAATCATTATTTTCAACATAAAATGGCGGCCATTAATTTTTTGGTTCATGAACTACTTACCTTTCCATTAAATTCACATAGATACTGGATTGAATATCGCATTAAAAATATTGCATCCTGCAATGGTTTCTCTCCAGACGTCATTGATAATTTAACAAGAAAACGTAAACTAAAATTAAATGTTCGTAATTCCACGACTTTACAAAATTCCCACTTTAAGGAATCGCCAGAAAATTCATCAAAATTCCATCGCACCCCTTAACCGAAGGCCTTGATAAAATATGCAAGCAAATCAATTCCAAAATTTATTTTATTCAAATAACACCATTAGAAACTTATAAGAAAACCCTAAAGATAAAGTGAAAACTTTGGAAAAGTCGGGGATTTACGAAATTGACTGTTCTCACTATAATGGAAAATATATTGGGCAAACTCAACGTAATATTGAGATTAGGTTTAAAAAACATGTAATTAATTTCAAAAATCATAAGTTGGCTCGATTCACTGTTGCTTAATATATTTATGAGACGGGATACGGTTTAAAACTAGAAAACCTAAAATTGTTAAAGGTAGTGTCTTCAACAAAAGAATTGCATTGCTATGACAGCATTCATATTTTCAAAAATACGGGGATCTATTAAATTGAGATAATGGGCCAATCCTTAACTCAGATTTAATTCATTTGTTGAATGTAATTCCTTAACCGGTTAGACGTAACAAACTTTAAAGGGAATTTAGTATTTAAGCCTTTGTTTGTTAGATTATTAGCATTGGATTTGAATTGTTGGCTTGGCGCAGGACTTATCTCCAGAGGTATTCCTCAGTCAAGTTACTTTAGTTAGTTCAAGTTCCTACTGAAGATAGCAGCTGAGTTGCCGAAATACTTATTTAGGTGTTCTAAATATCGTGGCGGTAAGAGGTTTTCCAAAGTTTATTTACTTCAACCACCATCTCTAATCAATCCTACTAGTTTGTACTTTTGTTAATTGCATATACCAGTTCAGCAATAAGTGCTAATTATTATCGTAATGTTTATTGGAAAATAGGACCGGATCACGGGACCATGCGATGATTATGTTGTCACAGGTTCAACCGTGACTGGCTCGGCAAAATTATCGTAACAAAAACCTGTGACAATTTGTAAAAGCTATCGGGAGCTATATAATATAGAGCTTTATAGCTACTTATAACACCAGAACCTTATCGTCGGAGGAAAGATTTACTGAACTGGAAGAATAACTCAACCATGTAAACTGGGATATACTAGGGATATGCGAAGTCAGACGTAGGGGAGAGCAACAACTTATCCTCAAAACTGGACACCTCCTACACTGTAAAGGAGAAGATGGATCATCGAATGGAGGCGTCGAATTCCTCAAAAATATAGAAGATGTAATGGAAATCAAGCTTTAGCAGTAGAGTCCTCGCTCTCACACTTACATTAAACAACAGATATAAGCTGAAGGTTATCTAAGTCTATGCTCCCACAAGTGCATATCCCGACGAGGAGGTGGAAAACTTCTGTGAAGATATATATAGAGCCGTGCAAGAAACACCAACAAAATATACTGTCCGAATGGGAGACTTCAACGCCAAGCTTGGTACTAAAGAGGATGATTCTGAGTTCGCACTGGGGACCTACGGCTATGGAGAACGTAATGACAGAGGTACTATGTTGCTACAATATCTTCTACACGAGAGTATGTATGCCATGAGCTCCTTCTTCAAGAAGAAGCTACGAAGAAAATGGACGTGATGCAGTCCCAACGGCAACACAAGAAATGAACTCGATTTTATCATCACAAACCATCGAACAATAGTTCAGGATCGAATCCTGAGCGTCGCACTCCTCGAGTGTTTATCTTAGATTTAGTTCAGGCATGAGATATTTCAAGGGTGGGGCATGCTAGACCCGTGTTGCTTTTGGCAATTCCAAGACTGTTAAAAAATATTTGGTACCATACTCCATATTTGCAAGAGCTTCGCTAATTTAAAGTTTTTTTTATGTACTGCTTAATTCTCGTAGCTAAGGTGTTAGGTAATAATTGTGTAGCCGTTACGTAATCGGTATGTAACAGTTGCGTAATCGTTATGAAACCGTTACTAAATAATGATGTAATTGTTACGTAATAGTCATGTTACATTTATGTCACCGTTACGTATTCTTTATGAAACATTTTATTTATTTATTTATTTATCGTACGAAATATTGGACATCACAAAGTTTGTATTTCGAACCACGATAATGTTTTCCAACCAGAAGAATCGTCAAAGCCGTTATGGAATAGCTATGTGACATGTATGTAACCGTTATGAAGTCGTTACATAATCGAAATGTAATAAGTATGTATCCATTACGTAATAGTTATGCAACAATTATGTAACCGTTACGCAATAGTTATTTTACTTTTATGTAACCGTTAGGTATTCTTTATGAAACCATTTATTTATTTATCGCATGGCACAGTAGACATCACCCAATTGTATTTCGAACCATGGTAATGTTTTCCAACCAGGAGAATCTTCAGAACCGTTACGGGATAGCTATGTGACATATATAAGCGATGTACCCGTTACGTAATAGTTATGTAACTATTATGTAACCGTTACGCAATAGTTATGTAACCGTTATACAATCCTTACCTAATCGTTACGTGATAACTATCCATTTCCTAATTTTTATGTATCAGTAACGTAATGGTTGTGCAAGTGTTATGTAATCATTTTGTAATAATTAAGTAACAGATACACGATAGTTACGAAACATTTTTGTAACCGTTATGTAATCGTATAAATCGTATAAATAGTTTCGTTACAGAGCTACAGCTTCTTGTAAATGTAAAACGTTTGCTAAGACAGGGGTAGCGCTGTAATTCTGCAACGAAACGTTTTACTCAAATAGTATAAACCTTTTTAAGCTCCTTTGAAATCTGTTATATAAAAATTTGCAAGAAAGTTACCGTAGAAAAACATGGCCTGGTAGCTCTAGTGGCTTTCTAGAAAGTTTGGTGTAGGTACTTAGTTAATTTAGATAGCACAGTGATTCATATACGTCTAAAGTTTTCTAATATATTCATCCAAAACTGTTTTTAGAGCCATCTTTTAGGAGTGAGCTAATTTCATAAAACTAGAAATTAAGACAATACGCATAATGTAATCTTGGTGATAAATATATCTTTGAAGTTTGGCTGTACTCTAAGAATCGTCCCGTACTTTGTTCAAATATAGGTGCTATACTGTGCAGTTACATTCTATGTTGCTAGTTGTTATTTTTAGATTTTCTAGTGAGAATTTGTCTTAATTTTCTAAATAAAAGTATCTAATTTTTTTAAATCTACCGGAACTCTGCCACTCGCGGTATAAATCCTTCTACGCTTTTTAATATATTCATCATGGACACTTCTTTATGTCTTTCAAAACGTTAGCAGTTTATAAGAGTCTTCATGCTCGTGGTGCACCTACGCACTCCTCATATTGTTAACAGCACCTGCAAGGTTTTTAATGACCGCTGTACGGTTATTAAAAATCTTAAAAAACAGCATAACACTCGAAGCGACGCAAAGTGTTTACAAAAAATCAATTAAAAAACTCAATTAAAGCAGGCCGTGTTAGCGTCTTCTTGCCTCACAGTAATCCGGCTATAAATAAATTTTTTAATTCCATTACTGCGAGCAACAAAATTATGTGTGCGTGGTTTTTCACGTTAATGGCTCGGAACGAATACGTGAAGCTACTCGGAATACAGAATTCAGACCTAAATACCTACGGTATTAAATTAATTCTAGTAGATTAAACTACTAAATACCCGAGACAAAACACCAACTACTACTACAGGCGCTTCGAGCGAAAATAGAACGACACATTTCCATTTTATTGTTTTGAGATGTGACTATTTAAATGTATTGCATTGTCTAACTGGATGCAATTCCTTTGTGGCTTAGAACTTTCACAGCTGAGACTTTACTAATTTCAGTTTTAGTTAAAATACTCTTGTCATTCGTACTTATCCATACTCCCAGGATGAGAACAATTATAATTGCAAAATAGTGCTTCTGTTTTACACAATCCGAAGTAAAACGAAAATATTTTGATTTACAACACGTTCTTATGGTAACAAATGGCAACAGAAATTATGTGCGAATTTTCTAAACTCTGCAAGGAATTCCCTAAGGATTTATACTTCAAATTATATTCATAATTTCAACAGGCTTTATTTGTACGATATGTTGTATTTCATACCTATTTCACTTACGATAAGGCATTTACAAAAGTTCACTTGTACCTCAAAACACACTGGATCTTGATTTTGGTTTTCGTCTTCTGTTCCAAAACTTCCAATAGCATAATCTTAAATTTATTCATTAGAAGTGTAACTGTTAACATGTATTTGTGAATTTGAAAGACCTTAACATATTCAATCAGACCCCCTTCTTGTAGTCTTCTTCTTCTTCTCAGCCGTTTGTGATCCATTGTTGGATATAGGCCTCTCCCAATGCTTTCCATGCTATCCTATCCTGTGCTTTATGATGTCAGTCTCTTCCTGCTATTGTCTTTACATCATTCAACCATCGTGGACGCCATTGGATGCTTCTGGTAGATCATTCATCTGGAGATTTTCTTGCGACGTGGCCCACCCAGCTCCACTTTAATTTTGCTGCTCTCTCTATTATATCAATTATTTTGGTACGTTCTCTTATTTCGGTGTTTCTTTTCCTCTTTCTCAGGCTTATCCCCAGGATGGCTCTCTCCAGTGCCCCTTGCGTCCTTCGTAATTTCTCTGCACTTTTCTTTGTAAGTGTCATAGTTTCTATGCCAGGTTAGTACTGGCAACACACACATGCCTAATAACACTCTTCTCTTTGGGCCAATCGGTATATCTTTGTTTGTGAGAATATATCCCAATCTGCCAAATGCTGCCCAACCTTGTCTAACTCTTTTTGTGACTTCTGCTGTTTGGTTCTGTTTCCCTAGTTTTATTACATGTCCCAGGTATATGTATTCATCTACTGTTTCCATTGGTTGTCATTGGACATTATCTTCGTTTTGCTCCGGTTCATCTTAAGACACAGTTTATCCGCAGCTATGTTAAGTTCTTCTAATATTTGTTCTAGTTCGTCAGCGTCTGTGGTTATTACAACCACGTCGTCGGTAAAATGAAGATGATTTAATACTTTTCCATCGATGTTGATTCCTTTTCTATCTCATTCTAATTCCTTAAAACTGTTTTCCAGGGTGAACAGTTTAGGTGACATGGTATCACCTTGTCGTACGCCTCTGAAAATGGCTATTTTTCCAGTATAGGTGTCTTCTTCTGTTTTTATGTGCATTGTTGCATTTTGGTACATATTTCTTATCATTTAGTGCTTTGAACACGGTCCATAATTCGAGGGTGTCGAAGGCTTTCTCGAAATCCACGTATCCTAGGTGTATTTGGATATTACATTCTTGGCAGTTTTCTATCAGAATTCGGATGGTTTGTATGTGGTCGATTGTCCCAAATCCCTTTCGGAAACTTGCCTGTTCTACCGGTTGATAGAAATCCAATTTGTTTGTTATTCGGTTTGTTATTATTCTCGTTAAAAGTTTATATGAGTGGGATAGAAGACTTATGGGCCTGTAGTTTTTTATGTCCGCTTTGTCTCCCTTTTTATGTAGAAGAATGACTTCGGCACTCTTCCATTTAGTTGGTATTTGTCCTGATTCTAAGCATTGATTTAGAAGGTCTTGAATAGCTTCTAGTAAGGTATGACCCCCAATTTTCAGCATTTCCGAGCTAATGCTATCTTTTCTTCGTGCTCTGCCATTTTTCACTTGAGTTAATGCAATTTTTATCTTCCTTGCTGTAATTTCTGGGATTTCTTCAGAGTTTACGTTCTTAATAATTTTTCTTCTTCATTTTCATATGGATTTGTCTTTTCTGAAGTGTACAGATCTTTGCAAAATTGTTCAATTTCATTGATTATCTGTTGTTTGTCGTTTATTAGGATGTTGTTTTTGTCTTTTATTTGGTAGATCAGTTGTTGTTGATTGGAAGCCATTTTCTTCCTTAACACTCTCATGTTCTTATTTTCTTTTATTGTGTCATTGATGAGCTTTGTGGTATATATTCTAATATCCCTACGAATCTCCTTTTTGATATACTTGTTAATCTCAGTGTGTTCTTTCGTGCCTCTTTCTATGTTTCTTCTTTGTTTCATAAGTTTCTGTGTTTCTTTGCTTATTTTCTTATCATTTTTTCCTTTGTTTTTCGTAACTACTTTTTTTACAGCTACTTGTATGTCTTTAGCTATTTTTTCCGCCATTTCATGTAATGTTAAGTTGGCTAGTTGGTTTGTTGGAGTTAATTTTTTGTTTAATTCGTTTTGATATTCTACTTGGTTTTCTTCTAATAGCTTTAGGCTTGGATGAGAGGTGTTTTCAATTAATTCACGTCTTTCCATTTTAGTGTTGATTTGGATTTGGGCTCTAACTGTGATCACTTCCGGTATGGAATTTGTTTAAGACCGACACGCCGTTACGACGTTCTTATTATTTGATATTATAAAGCCGTTTTTGTTTTTGGTTTTTAGTTTTTTTTTTGTAGTACTCTACTTCATTCAAAATCAGCAGCTAAACGATCAACTGACACCATCTACGAGGGGAGTATAGATGTGACCTGGACTTTTTAAATTTCTGATTTATATAATGAACTGTATCTGAATTTACTTTGGAATAATCAAGACACTTATGTAGTCAATAGATACCAGAGATTGTGTTCCGTTTGCGTAAACAATGACAGTTGTGTCGCACATGGCTGCAAGTGATGTGCCCAGTTCTGTTGCACAACGAATTATTATCAAGTTTTTACGTGCCGAAGCTGAGAAAGCTGCTAATATTTATCGTCGGGTGCATACACAATTTGGTGAAGAATGCCTGTCAAGAAGCTCACTGTTTGATTGGTATAAATCGTTCGTCACAGGCCGCAAACGTGTATCAAATGTTCCCCATGCCGCAAGACCCGCTACCGCAGTCAATGAATTGAATGTTCGACGTGCTGATGAGCTTGTTTGGGGAAACAGGCGGATAACAATTCGCGAATTGGCCGAAATAGCGAAGATTAGTGTTCCCAGCGTCCAAAAGCTTAAATTTAACAAAGTTAGTGCACGGTGGGTTCCAAAGGACGTGTCTGATGAACAAAGGCAGGAACGGGTTCAAATTTCGCAAGAACTACTTCAACGGGTTCAAATTCAAAGACAATGTTTTGAAACGAATCATTACCGTAGACGAATCTTGGGTGCACCATTACATCCCAAAAAGTAAACAGGCTAGCATGGAATGGCGTCACTCAAATTCTCCGCCGCCAAAGAAATTTAAAACCCTACCGTCAGCAGGCAAAGTGATGGCTACTGGATTCTGGGATATTCACGGTCTAATTTTGGTAGATTTCTTAGTTGACCGAAGACTATAAATACAAAATATTACAGTCAACTTCTGTTAAGAGTCGGAGAGTCTGTGAGAACCAAACGACGCGAACTATTCTTCTCCACGATAATGCACGCCAACATGTTGCCCGCTTAACCCAAGAAACACTGGATAAATTTCGATGCAAAGTACTGCCTCACCCACCTTATAGTCCCGACTTCTCGCCCTGCGACTCTTATCTTTTTGGACCCTCTAAAGAGTACATGGGAGGCAAGAAATTCAAGTCAATGACGAGGTGATGAAAGCTGTGCAAAATCGCAGGCAACCAAAAAACTTTTTCTTTGTCGGTATTCGCAAGCTGCCCGACCGTTGGCATAAGTGTATATTAAAGCAAGGGCATTATTTTGAAAAATAACATTTTTTTCATTTCCTTTATGTTGTTACTGTTACTGCCGTATTAAAAAGTCCAGGTCAAATCTATACTCCCCTCGTATTACCATTTAGCGCAATTTATTTATTTGTTCTCAGTGTTTCTTGAAATTTTCCACCATATTCGGGAGGTCACTAGATAGTACTGGAAAATCCATTTTACTTTATATAATCCACGGACCGCGATGAGATTAGTCATCATTTAAAAATTGTGTGCTGTACTGCTGACTGTGTGTTGAGTGCACTAAATCGATAACAAATATTTAACGTTGAAATATAATATATAAAAATAGACTGTACGGCGATGAATATCCCAAATATGGTTTTACAGTTATAACCCCCGTATACACTTTGTCAAGAAGTGTTGTCGAAAGAAAGTATAAAGCCATCAAAGCTGTTTCGATATTCAAATACCAAAAATCCAAACAAAAAGAAAAGCCTGCGGAATTCTTTGAAAGAAAGCTACCTGCAGAATGGGTAGGTAGGCCATTTTTACATCAGCAACCACCATTCATAAAAAACGTTGGAATACCTATCTTGTAAATTTGTAGCTAAGCTATACTACAAGGTACTTTTATTTTGAAGTGCTAACTGCACTGCAGCCATTTCGCATTGCAAAAATTAGTAAGCCACATACAATTGCTGAAGATCTGCAAATAATAATAATATTCAGAGCAGAATAAGTGGTATGGTAGACGATATTCCAACATCAGTTGTTGAAAATATTAAGAACAGATGAACGAATTCACGGATATTTCTAACTGTGCCCAATTTCTAGGATGCAATAATGGACGTGGTATTGTAGAAGATATTTTATTTTGTACACCATCAGAGGTCGATACCACCGGAAAATATTTATTCGACACTTTCATACACAGTACTAATAAGTATGAGATTGACTGGACAAAAAGTGTTGCTATATGCATCGATGGGGCCAAGGCTATGAAAGGACATCGATCTGGTGTTATTATCACATTAAAAAAGATAATCCCAAATGCTACATGCTTACACTGTAGCTCTTGCATCAAAATCTTTATCTTCTGAAATGGATTGTCTTTTGAAAAATGCCATTAAAGTTGTAAATTCCATCAAGGGGAAAACACTGCAGACCTTTTACAAAAATTTGTGAAGACATGGGTTTTTTTATACGCAAATCCGCTTTACCACAAGGAAGGAAGATGCCTTTCGAGGGGTAATGTCTTGAAAAAGTTGAAAGTTGAAAAACTTTTGATGTACCTGCAGGATGAGAAACCGTAATATGAGAATATATTTTCCCATTCTCTTTGCCTTCTTAGGCTGGCTTTCCGTGTTGATATTTTCGAGCACGTAAACACTCCGAATAGCAGTTTGCAAGGCCATATTAACATAATAACAGCCACGCACAAAATTAACGTATTTATAAAGAAACTTGATTTTTGGCCGACTTCAATTGGAAAAAAGAAGTTTGATCATTCCAGTGCGTTTAAGAACTCATGGAAGACTTAGTTAAGGATGATAATATGATGAATTTTGAGCACGTGTTTGCAGATATGCAAGTTAATTTGGACAATTTAAAACAACAGTTTATTGACTGTTTCCTCAAAGAAATACAAAACAGTTATGACAATCAATCATAGATGGATGCTGAATCCGTTTTTAGACAATTCTGTTGATCAAGGTGAAATTTCAACATACATAAAAACTTATTGAAATGTCATGTGATGGAATATTGAAACTAGACTTCTTTTCCCAGAGCGTAGATCAATTTTGGACCAAAAGAATGCAAGAATACCCTGAGCTTACGGGCAAAGCTATGCATTTGGTGCCATCTGCTACATCATATTTGTGCGAATTAAGTTTCTCGTCTATGACTGCCATCAAAACAAAAGTAAGAAATCATCTTTAACTTTAAAATTATATTATTGTGTGTGTGTATCGAATTCAGAATCCAGATTTGAAAACTAGTTACTGAAAAACAGGGACCTCGATGGGGCAGTGCAAACAAGCGCTATCAGTCGAGGTCACAGTTAAATGTGATACGATCAGTCGCGGGATCGGACCTTTAGTTAAGTTTAGGGTGAATGCGCCTTGAGAAAAGGCATTTTGTTTTATTTTGGAAATCCTCCCGCGACCCTCCTAATCCCACACTTTGGGAACTACTGGTCTAGCGCATGTATACAGATTTGCACAGCGGACAACCCAATTTATAACCTGTGTTACGTGTTTAACGTGCAGCAGATGTAGAAGATTTACGTGGGCCCCGAACTACTGGATTTGCAGACACTTCTATTTCAGGTTATATTGAGTAGGCAGAACAGTTCACTGGTTTTCCACCTTACATACTATGTCACAAATATGTTTTTTTACACTTGTTTCGGTTATTTGTTATTATTTCAATAAGGTTAAAAATAATAAATTATATCGCCATTTCGCTAATTATTTATATGCATATAATGTTCGCAGACTTCAATAAAACCAGAAATACTTCGTGTTTGAGCTAGAAAAACATTTAAAATAATATAATAATGCCCAAATTGACTGCATTTTTTGTAAATAAATTAACTTTCTACTTTCAATCACTGTGATATAAGTTTGTGCATTAATTACGATTTATTAAAAAATGAATTAATGAAGCATACTTATTTGTTAGTCCACATAAAACATGAAAAACCCAATGTATGGGATTGTGTAACTAGCGTTAAACTAATATCGATAAATAAATCGAAATTAAGAGGTATAGATATGTATCAATATTACTATGTATGTATGTCAACAGTTTTTACTATAGCGATATTTATAAAATACTAAAACTACTATGTATACTATGTGATACATCAATACGTCAACCACATTCATTAAAATTGCCAGGAAAAAACCGTTGGTTAAAAACTCCGCCGGTTAAATATTGCATCGGTTAAAAATTTCGTTGGTTAAAAATTCCATCGCTTAAATATTTCACCATTAAAACTCCATCCTTTAAAAATTACTCCAATTAATAACATAACCGTAAAGAGGTTCGCCACCAAAAATCTGGCTAAATAAAATCCCGTTGGTTAAAAATTCTCTATGGTCTCTATCGTTCACGTTGCCAAATTTCATTTCGACAATTAACACCTCATGTATTGTAGTTTAATTAAAAGATACAGCCGATATTTGAACGTCAAGATTATGAGATCCTTCTGTAATGAAATTTACTTACTGACCATAATATTTGAATGTAACTAAATTTCAAAACACTATATTACTGACAAGGCGAGCAATTAATTAATTTAGTTAGTTTATTTAGTCTGACAGGATTATTTATAAAATTTGCCTGTTCGTTTATAATCATACTGTTCTATTTTTGTGATGAAAATGCACTCAATTTTATAGAAACCCGGCGTAATAATAATGCCCTCTAAGGACAATGCAATTGTAATCTTCCTGATTAAAGACAAATTGGATTCTAATTCTTGTAACGCATAAAACAGAACATCTTGTATTTGAGAACCAAGAAGGTTTTCTCAAGGATTCTTCCTTAATCCTGTTAGTTTTAATTTCTCAGACGATAACTTTACGACCAGCATAAAATTTTAGTACGTTCATTTCGCTTGTTTGTCAAGATTCGCGAATCACGTGAATATTGATTAAAACCGGCGAAATTGGTATTTACATAAAAGTCCGCCTCTTCGTAATGGGAAAATCAGTATGAGGGCTGTGTAATCAAGGAACGGGGTGGCAAGGGTGCTAAATACCGAAAATGAGTCCGCAAGTGAAAAATGAGCCGACAAATCGGATCTAAAATCAAGTCCGACTACAAAAGGAGACATTTCCTTACAAAGGCGACATTTTATGTAACAATGACGCTGCTATAGAAAAGAATCTTCCGGATGATTTGTGCGCGTATAATGCCGTCGAAATGCGCCGGAAAACAAAATAGAAGTCGACTAGATGCTCGAATAAAGCTCAAGTATAAGATGCTGATTGTAAAAACAAATTTTCCCATTTTTTTCGGTAATGGAAATGTTTTCCGACTTTGTAGTCTATCTTTTTAGTGCGCAAAATTTATAGTGGAGCCGACACTATTTTTATTTCTACTCGGAGACGGAATATTTTCGGAAGATAACAAGCGGAACCTGTGCAAACAGTTTGAAAATTCCACAACGTAGACGCTTTCATGCTAAAGCCATTGAAAATTCAGAATGGACCGCACATTGAATACCTATAAGATCATAAACTTTGTAAATGCCGCCATTCTCTTGAAATTGCTTCAATTTTAAAAGAGTGACGACGATAAATACAGAAGTATTGAAAGTGTTCAGTGTTATACGGACGGCTATAGAATTTCTATTAAATCGCCTACTTCTGGGAAGCAGCAAAATTTTCTATCGACTTCTTCGATTGACAACATCGTACAAGACACTTTGTTCGTAGAATCGGAGAATGATCCTTTGTACCACAAGAATGTGAATTCTTTTTTCTCCTTTTGATGCGTCTTATGCTGCTGCAAACCCAAAGAAAATCGTCTTTTAAGGATGAGACAATGGTTACAGTTTCGATGTCCACAAGCAGACTTTAAGCTGTAGGGTAATTAATCAATTAATTAACGATATACATTCGAGCTGAAAGTAGTTAATTTTTTTCTTTTCTTGTGACTAAACGGTCCGGCCTTAGAAAAGCTACCAGTGATTTTTTAATTTGGCAGGAATTTGTAGGAACAGGAATGAACAATCATAAATTAGAGATTTAAAATTTTTAGCAGCAGCATTTAAAATTTTAATTTTCCAAGCAAACCAATAATAGAATAATGAATTAATTGCAGAGATATATTTTTACAGTTTTGTGAAATTATTCTTATGATGTCCGTATTACTGCAGTCCTGACCTGTTTGGCTCAATGATTTTTCTGAGAAAAATCTATTATTTATTTTTTGAAATTTTTGCAGGCCAGAACAAAGCTACAAATTAAATAATTATAAGAAGATCCACATCTTATTTATAACATAATAATTATTTGTTTAGATTTTCGGAAGCACATAAAGAAACTTCACTAATTAGTTAAATTATGAAGTACAAGGCTCAATTCGCTTATCTATTTTAGATGTAGAAGTCTTATTGCCACTTTACCAAGTTAGTAATCTGTTCATATTGTTTATAACATTCCTGACTCTAATGAGAAAAATTTAATAACAATTTTTATCAATTTTAGCAAAACGGTTAAAAGATAGAACTTATTAATTGATATTTAAATAGAGCCCTAGATTTTCTTAATTAATTCTGAGGAATTAGTGTAGATTTTATGTGGCATATGCTTTAATATGTCTATCTATAAAACGAAATTGTTGAAATATCTAATTTTAAATTTTCGTTATCGCATTAAGAAACAAACTTAATTCTTAATTAATTAAACACCGATGGATAAGCCTGGAGGTGTGGTTATGTACTTGGTTAGGAGTTTTAGCGAACTTAATACATTTATCGTTTGCATTTTACCGTATGCTTGAACTGTTTATGAGTAAAGAAATCCAACAACAAATAATAGCGAAATCCACAAACATGTAAAAAATAATTCACACTCTAGATTATATTATTTAAAGCCTAGGGATTACCGTACAAGTTTTGTAGCCACTACTTCAATATAATACGCTTGACCTTCCCATAACATCACTGACCTTGCTTAGTAAGATCTAATAATAGTTATTAAAGTCTTCAGAAGCAATGAGAGCAACAGAAAAATTAATTAAATAAACACTGAAAATTGAGTCTAGATGCGCGCGCTTACTTAGTTGTTGTTTAGTGTTTGTGCTTTACCGTGAGGTTAATCTACTTATAACATCATTGACATAATGCGAAAAGTCCAATACACATTTTTAGAGATTTACTCAAACCGATGGAAACCCAAAAAGAATTAAGCGAATAACTAAAAACTCCTATTTATTTAATCTCTAGAAATGAAGAAAGGCATTTTGTGATATGTTTTTTAATATATTCTTGACATGTTTATAACACGACTAATTTTGACAAGGAACAAGGAACAAGGAATCAAATCATCTTAGGAGTATTACTTACTGCGCTTTATCCCGCTGATCTTCAGAAGAAAAATATAATCAAAATAATTAAATATTAAACAAAGTAGTTGATTGTATCTCTTAGTTTCTATAAATAATTTTAGGAATCCTATATTGCATATAAAAAATAATTAAATAATTAAAAAGTTGTACAGATTATTTAATACCTAGGAAGGTATCTAAGGTCTTATACTGTGCGCTTAATCGCTGATCTATTTAAAATGACTGATCTTCTGTAGAGAACTTTAATAACATTACAACAATAATTAATTAATTAAACACTGAAAGTTGCGCCTGAGTGTATTCATTTGGTTCTTAGGAGTCTTATAATTTGCACTGCGACGTGCTCTTCACCTATTAATAAGAATTATTGAGATATATTTCAGAATGATCCAGTGATTTTGGACTTTTACTGACAAACAAGAAATAAAAAAACTTGTTAAGTACATAAATTTATATATTGATATTTCATTCCTACAAAGGTGAAAGTTTTAGACTGTGTGCCTTGACCTACTTACAATATGACTGATCTTCTGCAGGGAATTTTAATAATATTGGTGGCAGCAGCTAAATAGACACAATCCTTAATTAATTAATTAAACACTGATAGTTGCGCCTGAGTGTATTCAGTTGGTTCTTAGGAGTTTTATAATTTGCACTGCGACGTGTTCTTCACGTATTAATAAGAATTATTGAGACATATTTCGAAATGATCCAATAATTTTTGACTTTCACTGACACACAAGAAATAAAAAAAAGCTTGTTAACTAAATAAGTTAATATATTGATATTTCATTCCTACGAAGGTGAAGGTTTTAGACTGTGTGCCTTGACCTATTTACAATATGACTGATCTTCTGCAGGGAATTTTAATAATATTGGTGGCAGCGGCTAAAGAGACACAATCCTTAATTAATTAATTAAACACTGATAGTTGCGCCTGAGTGTATTTATTTGGGTCTTAGGAGTCTTATAATTTGCACTGCGACGTGCTATTAATAAGAATTATTGAGATATATTTCAGAATGATCCAGTGATTTTTGACTTTTACTGACAAACAAGAAATAAAAAAACTTGTTAAGTAAATAAATGTGAAAGTTTTAGACTGTGTGCCTTGACCTATTTACAATATGACTGATCTTCTGCAGGGAATTTTAATAATATTGGTGGCAGCAGATAAATAGACACAATCCTTAGTTAATTAATTAAACACTGATAGTTGCGCCTGAGTGTATTCATTTGGTTCTTAGGAGTCTTGTAATTTGCACTGCGACGTCTTCTTCACCTATTAATAAGAATTATTGAGACATATTTCGAAATGATTCAATAATTTTTGACTTTCACTGACACACAAGAAATAAAAAAAAAGCTTGTTAACTAAATAAATTAATATATTGATATTTCATTCCTACGAAGGTGAAGGTTTTAGACTGTGTGCCTTGACCTATTTACAATATGACTGATCTTCTGCAGGGAATTTTAATAATGTTGGTGGCAGCAGCTAAATAGACACAATCCTTAATTAATTAATTAAACACTAAAAGTTGTACCTGAGTGTATTCGTTTGGTTCTTAGGAGTCTTATAATTTGAACTGTGACGTGCTCTTCACCTATTGGTAAGAATTGTTCAGGTAAACTTATTTAACTCTCACAGACACATAAAGAATAAAACATTAGTTAGGAAAATAAATAAAGATATCCATATGTAATTCCTAGGAAGGTGTCTAAGGTCTGCTATTGTGTGCTTAATCCCTAACCTATTTACAACGACTGATCTTCTGTAGAGAATTTGAATAATATTGCTTTCAGTTGGTGGAAGCAGATAAATAGACACAATCATTAATAAATTAAACACTGAAAGTTGCGCCTGAGTGTATTCATTTGGTTCTTAGGAGTCTTATAATTTGAACTGGGACGTGGTCTTCACCTATTGAAAAGAACTATTGAGACAAATTTATGGATGATTGAATGATTTTTGACTTTCACAGACACATGAACATAAAAAAGTAGTTAATTAAATAAATAAAGATATTGATATTTAATTCCTAGGTAGGTGTCTAAGGTTTTCTGCTGTGTGCGTAGCTCTGGCCTATTTACAATACGACTGATCTACTTTAGAGTACTTTAATAATATTTCTTTAAATTAGTGGAAGCGGATAAATAGACACAATCATTGATAAATTAAACACTGAAAGTTGCGCTCGAGTGTATTCATTTGGTTCTTAGGAGTCTTATAATTTGAACTGTGATGTTTGACACGCTAAAAATCACTACTGGAGTTGGAATTACCCCAGATAGGCAAAATTCTTAGTTAGGGTGTTCAATGGGCCAAATGTGGCCTAAGTGTATAGAGATGCTTGGAAAACCGCGTCCTAGATCTCGCCCTTTCAAAGCAAGCAAGCAAGCAAGCAAGTATTCATTTGGTTCTTAGGAGTCTTATAATTTGAACTGGGGCGTGGTCTTCACCTACTGATAAGAATTATTGATACAAATTTATGATTGATTGAATGATTTTTGACTTTCACACACACATGAACATAAAAAAGTACTTAATTAAATAAATAAAGATATTGATATTTAATTCCTAGGTAGGTGTATAAGGTTTTCTGCGGTGTGCTTAATCCCTGGCCTTTTTACAATACGAGTGATCTACTGTGGAGTGCTTTAATTAATATTGCTTTAAATTAGTGGAAGCAGATAAATAGACACAATCATTAATAAATTAAACACTGAAAGTTGCACCTGAGTGTATTCATTTGGATCTTAGGAGTCTTATAATTTGAAATGTGACGTTCTCTCACGTATTGATAGAAATTATTGAGACAAATTTATGAATGATTGAATGATTTTGACTTTCACAGAAACACAAAAACTAAAAAAAGTTGTTAATTAAATAAATAAATATACTGACATTTAATTCCTAGGAAGGTACCTCGTCGGTTTGTAGTGTATGAGTTGATACACTCTTCATATATTTATAATACGACTGGTTCTGTTAATAAAACTGCAGTAATTATTTTCTTATATCTTTGAAAATAGACAGAGCAACTGACTTTTTAAATAATTAAAAACTGATAAATGAGCTTAGGTTTGATTATTTAATTCCTAGGAAGGCACTTAGGAATCTTACTGCTTACACTTAGGTATGGGCCTTACCTACTTCACAAACAAAGAGTTGTCTAGATCTTTCTATTAAATTCCTAGGAACATATTGAGCCAATTATAGTATGTATGTATGTGAGTTAATGTACTCCTCACTTATTTATAAAATGTAATTACAATTTTTTAATATTTTTAGAAATAGACAAACAACAGACTCACCAATTAATTAAAAACTAATAAAGGATTCTTAGGACGTAACTTAGTCGTTTTATTGTTTGCACTTAAGTGTGAGCTTCACTTATTGATAACAAGATTTGTCTAGATATTCTTATTTAGTTCCTAAGCGTTTTTATCTTGTTTATAAAACTCTATATTTTTGGATTTTCGGAAATAGGCGACCTTAATTAATTAATTAGACACTAAAATATGAGCTTAAATATTCTTATATTTCTTAGGAAGGAGCCCAGAAGTGTTACTTCTACTTTACCGTGTTCCTGACCCATCTATGGCAAAATTCATGGTATCTGGCAGATTGTCAAAGAATCTAATTAATTACAGTTTTCAGAATGGTTCAGATTACTTATTTGATTATTAGGAAGAAGCCTTATTTTACTGTTCTTTTGACTTTTTAACAGTAATGTATTGAAGGGAAAAATCTAGCAATGCTTTTTTGTTGATTTTATCAATTATTAACGAAAATTAAAAATTAATACAAAATTTAAATAGGTGGTTGAATTTATATAACAAGTCTACCTTTGCTATAGTTTTGGCATACTTAAAACACATTTGGACATGATTATAATAATGTGATAATAATTAAAGACGTGCTTACCGTTGGTGTTGATTCTTAACGTATGTATAACACCATCACCATCATTTCGTTTCGCAGAAAGGAAAATTTACTGATTGTTATTTTCGGAAAATAAAACTTCAATTTGATAGAAATAAAACTGAACTCCTTAGCATAACTCTAGTGACCTTGTTGGGAAAAATCTACCATATTTTTTCACTGACCTATTCAGTATATAATTTAAAATGATTGGTTTGCTTTCTACTGTCAGTTTTTTCAAAAATAATTTTGTGCTAGGCTGGCAGCGCTTGTTAAGAGGTCATTCCTTGATTGTTGATTTCTGAGATCGAAACCAATTCGGCCCCAAATAAAATCCGAATAGCCTGTCATAAGCAACTTTGATAATATTATCGGCTGTATATGTAACGAAGTTCCGATAATGCAGCCGCTTTTACGAAACGGCTGATTAAGAGTCAGATCAGCTACGAAATGGCCTAGCCTTATTGCTGTATTTTTATTTCACTCAATACAGCGCTGGAAGATCCGATTAGAAATCAAAAGTTATTCAGTTTGTTCTACAACTTCAGCGTATTATTGAATTTCATCTGTTTACAAATCCATAAAGTGGTATGTTTAGGAAGAAATAATTGCCGTAATGTGATACATATAATCGAACTAGTACGTAATTAATGTGACAATATTTTAATATTCTTCATTAAATTAAAAACGCATTATTTGGCCCTAATGTTTTAGTTCACTGAAACTAGTTTGTTCTAGCTTAGGATGTGTCTTTAAATTTCACTTAGCATGCCCTTGGAAGGTATAAACAAGTCCAATTTTCTAGAGTTAACAAGATCTGCCAAGTTAGTGCTCTAAACAGTCTTCAATTTGCAATTAGTCGCGAAGGATTTCGTTAGGTCACCATGTATATGCAATTAGCTGGAAGGAATATTTAGGCCAACGTACATTTCCTAAGGCCCGAACACGAGAAGGAGCCATAGTAATACAAATTTATATGCTCTTATGCCGCACGGAACCCATTACGTTTCCCCGTCTCTGTCCGTTACGGGTCGAATTTTACATTTCAGAATGCAACGACGTGAAGATGGAATTACCTAATTTAAAACTAGCAGCACGAAACGGAGCACCTTCCACTGAAAATTGCAGAATTCCGGTGGCCCTAAAAGCAGCTCGGGAATAATTTGACTCCGCTCGAATGCCTGCTGAAATTTTTGACTTAGTTGTTGGAAATGCTAATTATTTTTCCGCATCCCAATTCAAACTCGCCTGCAGACGAGACGCTATCGGAAAGCGTGTGTGCGAAATTACGATTGGCTTATCGTTGCAAAACAGCCCAAAGTCCGGAGTCAAGACATTCCGGAAGCCCTGAAATGCAGTTCCGGGCTATCAGTTGCTGGACGCCCATGGGAGTCGGAAATAACGCGAAGCATACGGTACCCGTTATACATACATATGAATGGCATGGAAATGCGTTATGTATTCCGATTATCTGTGCTTGATGCCATAAAGTCCGCGGCCGCGATCATATCGACACCCAAACTGGGGAGTTTTGCCAATTTCCGCTTCATATTTGATTCCACTGAACCGTAACGCAGATTACATAGGCGCCATTTCGCCAAAATATCATATGCTTTAGATCCTTATTGCAAACGTAATTGATCGTAAATACACTTCATATATAAGCAAAAAAGGTCTGAATGATGTTCAAGGTCATGAGGGTTTATTCTGAAGGTCATAGCTTATACGCGTGACGGCGTATGCGTTTAAATGGAATGACTTGCTGCTTTTCGTTTCTTTAGATTTGGTAATAGAGTACAATGCAAAAGAAAAACTAGATAATTGTTAAGGTAATGATGTTTCGTATAAAAGTCATATTTATCTTCAAATGCCATGATTCCAAAACATTTACAGTTTATAAATGTTAGGGGCACCATAGAAACAAACTTGTAAGAACACTTCATATATATATAGGCAAATAAGTTCCGAATCATATTCAAGGTCACGAAGGTTATATTGTGAAAGTTATAACTCATAAGCGTGACAGCGTATCCATTAAAACGAAATGAGTTACTGTTTTTCGTTTCTCTTTTAAGGTTTTATTAGTTTTAGAGTGATTCTAAAGTAAAATCCAAAAGGAAGCTTGATAACGGCCAAGGTCTTGGTATTTTCTATAAAAGTCACATATTTTTTCTTCAGAACATTTACATTTTATGAATTTAAGGTACAAAAATTTGTTTCGTAATTATTTGAAGGGACAATGAGAGCAAAAAGATGATTAATCTGGTTTTCTATTTGGAACTTTACCCACTTCTTGCGTAGTAGATTTATGTAGAAAGATCTGTTACAATCGCAGTTGTTTAAATGTTCAAGGTCATAAAGTAGAATTTTAAAAGTCATAACTCAAATCATGAATAAAAGATTAAGTTGCAATGTTTAATTTTTGTAATATATAAACATGTCTTTAGATTCATTTTAAGTGCTAGAACAATGGTCGAGGTCACAGCATGCTGAAGGACGCAGCTAATATTCGTCTCCGTTTCTGCAATACTACAAAAAAATATTGCATTTACTTCTTTGATACTGTAACACTATGATTTCTATTAATCTTTAAATTTTACTAGTTTTAATAAAGTTCAAGGTTAAGCGGCTGAGAACATGATCAATATACATATATGCTCACTATTCTACTAAAATAGATTATATTGATTTTGCATATGTTCTATTGTTTAAAATGAAATTTTGTTACATATGTATATCCAGTATAAGGGAAACATCTTTGAATGATGTTCAAGGTCGAGGTTCAAGGTGTGACGAGGTCAAATGGTCGCGCGACTCTATGACAGTGCGACAGTTTGACGCGCAACATCTCAACGAGTACGACACTTTGACGCGCAACATCTCGAAGAGTGCGACACTTTGACGCGCAACATCTCGACGAGTGCGACACTTTGACGCGCAACATCTTGACGAGTGCGACACTTTGACGCGCGACATTTCTACAAGAGCGACACTTTGACGCGCAACATCTCGACGAGTGCGACACTTTGACGCGCAACATCTCGACGAGTGCGACACTTTGACGCGCAACATCTTGACGAGTGCGACACTTTGACGCGCGACATTTCTACAAGTGCGACATTTTGCCGCGCAATAATTTGACGCGCGACAAATGGTGGCTTATTGTAATTTAAGCTTGCACAAATTTATTATTGACAGAACATGAGTTTAGGATGAATTAATCTAATTAGGGATTACGCTAATAGGCATCAAACACAAGAACTTTAATTTAATTAACAGCAAATAATACATACGTGTTACATTTAAGCAGTATTAAATATTATAATTTTTTACACGTATTTTAACATTTTTAATCGGTGATGAGTTGTCGGCCGTCTACTTTTCGCGCGTGGAAGTGTCGCATCTGTTTGAAATGTAGCGCGACTGGTTGACGGCGTCGAAAGCTCGCGCGTCGCAATTTCCACGTCGAAATGACGCGACAACAGCTTGACCATTTCTCATTTTTTACAGATAACAATATGCAAGCATAACGTTAATTACAACAGAATACGTTTAGCGTTTCCTGCAAGTCGAATGTGTTAAAATACATTTTTTAATTTGTGGTGAGAGAGCAAGCCTAAGAAAATGCTCAGTACAATTTTCAAGGCCATAAAATTAGCGGATACAACAACTATTTTTGCTGGTTTTTTACGTGGAATAGAATACATTGGTTTGGAGTATGTAAGTGCCATCTAAAAGTTTTCAATTATTTAATTTTAGTCACAATGTAAGAGGTATACTCTTCGTATAATGCTCAAGGTCATAATGTTTAATTGAATTGAGTACATTGATATTATTGTTCTCGTTTTATATACAACAGAATTCGATGATGTTTTCTGTTTTATTAAATAATATATTATTAACTGCCAGTGTAAGAGAGAGCAGTTAACAAAAAGGTAGACTTTATTAATTTTTAGTAAGTATTGGAAGTATATTTCTCAGTATAGTATAATGCTCAAGGTTTTAATTAATTTCGTTGCTGGTTTCTTACACAAAGCAGAATTCCTTGATGTTTGTGTTTCTTATGGTGTGTTCAAGAAGAAGTAGGCTCAAGAAGTCTTCAATTTTAGCAATTCGAATAAGTAATTAGCAGTAAGTATTAACTATAATAAATAAAACACCCCGTAGCATGTTCTAATTTCTAATAGCTTATAGTTAGTGTTGTTGACTGTAAAATTACACTTTGTAAGTTACATAAAAAACCGTTACATTACATGTAAATTACATGAGCAAGGTAATTTAACGTTTTTTTCGTTTTTTACGTAACTTATGTAACTTACATTTTTTATCCATGTTTTGTAAATTACATATGTAATTTACGTACGCATCTAAACATTTGAATTACCCGCGCTGTTGATAAGTACATTTGGCTCGCTTTTCTCGGTCTGCTCGACTGTGGGTGAGTGGCCGCGTGTTCGACAGGTTAAGTTTGACGTTTGAGTTAGTGCAGTTTTTTGTTATTTTATGTGTAAAAAAATATAAAATAGCCTTATTCAATTTATTCCATACCCATCATAGGTTCGTAGGTACATAATATCAAATAAATATACAGGGAATTTTTCTATTTAGTATACATAGCCTATGTATACTTTTAAAAGAAACGCGTCAATTTCGCCTATTGTGTAGGCAACCGACTATACAGACAACTCAAGCATGCTGTGACCACAGCAATCAAATTAATTCAATGCTAAAAAATAAAATTAATCATTATTTAGTGTCAAACAATTGTTAGAAAATTTAAATCCCATAAAATAAAAACTGAACGTTTTAACCGAAGAAATGAAATGAAATATTTTATGCTACGTTGAATAATAATAATTAAAAAAACTTTGCGATCGCCGGGAATTGAACTCGGATCAACTGCTTGGAAGGCAGTTATGCTGACCATTACACCACTTTACCGCTGATGTATGTGTTTTGCACAAACGAAATATAATGTGCACGGACCTTACGGAATCATCACCCTGTCAATTTTTGCATTTAACAAAAAAGTCATCATCTGTGTCCTATATACAGAATGAAATACTTATTTAATATAAACACTGCATCAACATAACCTTCATATTCAAATAATTCACAACTGTAGTGACGTTTGTTTCTGATTTTTAGTTGTCGGTATAGTTGGTTGCATACACAATAGGCGAAATTCACGCGTTTCTTTTAAAAGCCATTGAACTATATAATACGAACCTGGAAGGGCAACAAAACGCTAACAATTTGGGGCACAATATAACTTATGCAACCCCCTATGCTGTGGTATTCGCATCTCTTTTCAACTTTAGCAGTATATATCTGCATACAAATAACATTAAACTACAAATAGCAAAATCAAGAAGTATTTATTAAATACAAATCAATAGTTGTATGGAATACATCTATACGTACACACAGAACCTAAAATAGTTTTGATATTTACAAAAAAATATTTAAACATTACTAAATAATATGAGTTTTGTCATTTTCTGTCTAATGCCGGCTTGTGCGCCCTGCATTTTTTGCGTAAGCTTCTTAGCATGGGTATGTAATCTGCATCTGCATTTTGTATTATTTCTTTAAAATTAGCTTTGCCTACTAAGCCTTTATTCACCATTTGACGTAACAGTTTTTCTGAAAAGGCAACAATTTTGTAAACGATGTCAGATGCATAAAGTAATCCCCCCGTGAAACAAGATTAGTAAAGTTTTTAAAATTGTCATCACTAGCATTGTAGGTATGGTCTGGTAGTATTGCACTGTCTCGTTTGTACAGTAATATCGCAGTACAATTTACACATGTTATTTGTTTCATTAATTTTCGCACAACAAACCCTGATATATAGTATATAATATTTTGTTGGAACTCCGATAATGTGATGCTACTGATTAATTAAAAAAAAAACATTTATATCCTCACGTTCTTCTTCATAGTCATTTATTAATTTCCTTTTCTCTGAACGGTACTCAAATACTGGCGTGCATAAGCTTCCCATACTATTACAACAATTAGAATTAATACTGGGTTTATGTTGATTCCTAAATAACAACTGTCGTAAAGCCCATTTCATTTGCATTGAATTTGGGTTGTTATTCCAGCCACCCCTTGCTCTAATAGCACTGAAAAACAGCTCCAAATGATCTTGGGAGCACTTGTATGTTAGGAAATAATTTAGAGGTTCTTCTAAATTGTGGAATAATTCATCTGCTAACTGTATTATGCTTTGCATTGTAATTATAAAACCCAATGCAAAAGTTTTCCTGGGATGATTTAATATAGGAATACCATCTATTTTAAGAGATTTTAAATATAAGGTTGTTTCCTGAAACACTTCTCTGAAATACTGCAATGCATTGGGTTTAACGGGTCTTTAAATCCCGTTCCATAGGGATTTCTTGTATTTAACATATCGAATAGTCTGTCTACAATTTTGATAAATTCAACCGTCGCTTCACACTCTTGAAAATCTTCATGTCCTGATTTATTAAGATATTCAAGTGCATCAGCTACACCGCTGCTTAATGCTTGTGCAGCAAGACGTACATTCATAACTTTATTCTTATAATAAATGTGGTTAGATGTTAACGAATTAGCTAACCTAAGATCTTCGGTTGCTTGTAGCTCATGAAGTTCCGTTAAATATTTCCAGTTTATTTTCCCCCTTTTTGATGAAATTGAGTTTTAATTTTTCGTTTTAAACCCTGTCTGCCTGATGATGAAAATTTTTGTGAAGTTTGAGTTTGCACATCAACTAATTGTTTTGCACCAGGTGACTTCTCTAGCTTTTGCATTTTCTAAAATTAAAATTGATTGTTTACTTGCAACAATTTAAATTTTTACTGCTATTATTACTACTTACTGCAGAATAGGGCTCATCAGAAATAATTTCGTTAGATGTTATTTCAGGTGGCATCTGACGCTTGAGAATCCTTCGACTTGAAGGTGTCTTTTGCAAATGTAGTGGAAATGTAAAAATGCTGGGCACAGCATCATGCTTTAACAATTTTATGAGTGCCCCTGGTCGATCTTGATAATCACTTTCTGCAAAGTGAGCACTACAAATTCGGCTTGATTTCGTAGGCATCCAATTTTCTCTTCGTATTACTGCTATCCACTGTTTTAGAATAGCAGGTCGATTAAATGGAAAGCTACAAGAAGAGTTGCATTCAGTAATGGCGCATTATCTTACAAATCATATGAAAACAAGAATTTGTTGTTGCACTTAAGAATATATAAATAAATACCTACCTATGAAATTGTAATTGCTTGTCTTGTAAATTTTTGCACCCATATGCTACACAATATTGTACCATTTTTATTTACACACTTACAACACACAAGGCGCACCAATATAATAATTCTACACGCGAAAAAACAATAATATCTACCAGACCGCGTACAGGCTCCGTCGGGCTCCTAGTGAAGACAGTGATGCGCATACCACAGATGCATTTATCACTGTCGCACAGTACCGGCCTCAACGCCTGCAAGAGATGCAGTTGGCTTGCTTCCCTTCCAGGTCGGTATATAGTTCAATGTTAAAAGTATACGTAGGCAATGTATACTAAAAAGAAAAATTCCCTGTATACCTAGAATAGTTACTATTGTACTGATTATTTCTTTTGTTTGATGTATCGTTACTAGTTTTCTTTACAATAAAAATTCTAGAAGCATTTTTAATAATCTTGAATTTTATAGATTAGGGATTTTTCTGTGTTGCAAAATTTAAAAAAAAATCATAAATCCGTAAGTTACAAAAACAACATGTAAGTTACAACATTAAAACAACATTAACACTGAAATTACGAAAAAAACTGTAAATTACATGAAAAAAACCGTAAATTACCGAAAAAACCCGGAACTTACAGAACTTTTTATGAAAAACATAAATTACATAAATTACGTAACTTACACATAAAATACATAAATTACCGTAAAGTTACAAGTTAATTTACAATTTTATAAAAAACATGTAAATCAACAACACTACTTATAGTACGAACTTTCAAACAGAATATTATTATTATATTATATTGGTAGTTGTATGGAACGTTGCATTTGATAGAATATGCGGGGAGGCTGTGGTGGCTCAATGGTAAGACAGTCAGGCTTTGGATGTAATAGTCCGAATGCTTTCCGGTCCGAATCATTCCAGGGGTTGGAAATTTTTGTAATTCTAATGGATGATCGGTACTGCGGGATCCGTTTGCCAATGGGGATCAAATTAATGGCACTGCTCATTTTGCGGTCGCATTAGGGGAGTAACAAGACTATTGCGCATCCCACAAACTAGCTTAGCTGTGACTCACACCGCTTCGAAATTGTGCAAGCGGTACAAACGAGGATCACGATTATGATGATGATGATGATAAGTGAGCAAAATTTGAAAAAGTATAGCTTATATTAATGTTTGAGGTAAGCGTACATCGTTTAAGGTCATAGTTTTGAATTTCATAATATTATTCCTTACTTTTCAGGTAAAAGAGAATGCGTTGATGTTTGTAGTTTTTTTTTATAATTGATGTGATTTAAAAAATATAATCTATTAATACATACTCGATTCCGCTTAATTGCGACACATTGTATTAGAAAATTTTGGCCCAATTAAGCGGCTGTGCCAAATATACGAATTCCACAAAAAATAATAGTGTTTTTCCTTAGATTTTAATAAATTCTTGACTAATAATATAAATAACAGAAAAATAACATGCAGCAAGCCGACGACAATTTGCGTTAAGTGACTAGCTTTTAAGTTTTTCAGTAAAACAATTTTACTTGAAAGTGTCAAGTTCAAGATTCAGTGTACTGTTGCCCTAACTACAAATGTTTTTTCTTCTGATTTTAATGTTTTGCCACTGTATTAAATATTTTGATCTTACATTTTCTGTTCAGATTGAACTGGTGTCAAAAATAAGTGATGTAAGCTGCTCTTATTCTTTATTTGGTTTCTGTTCTTTAAATTTGGCCCAAATAAGCGGCTATCCCGATTGACCGGTGGTCCATTTAACCGGAGTCGACTGTACAATGTTCAAGATCATAATATTGAACGGTATATTGATTTTCAGATAAAATAGTAGTCCTTTCGTGTTTCCTTATGAAACAGATTATTTTTAGAAAAAAATCAAAGTTCTACTTTTTTAGTAATGGATTAACTATAAATGCGGAATATAATAATAATAAATATAATTTTGAGATCATAATATCAAAATCACAGTTAATGTTTTTGAACCCTATTCAATTGAAGTAGAATTGGTTTTAGTTTTTTGGAAATGCGATGCTTTTCAATACTTTTACTAACTGTATAATATAAGGGAAAAATGGAATGTATAAGTAACTATTTCTTCTCTTTCCATACAAGGTTGAATGAGTGGATATATCTCGTTTGCCGTATGTATTAATTTTTTCTGATAATATACAACTTTCTGATTTATAGTTCAAGGCCCCAATGACACAATTATTATTTAGAGCTTCAAGCTTTCGAAACCACGATTACTTTCAATATTTTAAATATTCTAAAATGTTTACGGTAGCTTTTCCCAAACTTTTAGGTTTCGCGGCCCCATTCTTTAATTTATTACGATACATGTTTCTCTTTCTAGTACGACGGAATGTCGTACTTTACAGAGTACTGTAGAATGGTCCAGAAATTGTGACAATGGGGACAGAACGTATAAAACCGTGATGCATGTTCAGTTAGGTTAATCTAATAATAAGCGTAGCAGTGAGTAGACTGGTAATATTTCATTTGTATTTTGTTGCATCTAAGTGATTTAAAGTTTGTACAAATATTGTTCAAGTATGGAAAAATATTTAGTTGGATTTAAACGTAATTGTGAGCGTCCAAGTACATCTGTGTCTGCAGATACAGAAGCTGCCAACACACCCAAAGCAAAAACTCGGAAAAGTTGTGACGAGTATAATGGTTTACAAAAACGTATAGGCAAAAAGAATCCAAATGCCACTTGGCACCATTGCGTAATTCACAGGGAATCACTCGGTTCGAAGGAAATCAGCCCAAGACTTCTTTTGGTATTATCTAGTGCAATTTCGGTGGTAAATTATAGAAAATAAGGTCTTTAAGGGAAAGACTATTTTCTTGAATGTGCGACGATATGGACGCTGGCCATTCAGCACTATTGTTTTATTGAGAATCTTGGTGGTTATCACGTGTAAAAGTTATACAACGGGCTTTTGAGCTTAAGTCGGAAATATATGCGTCTTGTAAAAAAGAAGATTACAAAGATACCAACAATTTTATTGACGAACTATTCATAATGAAAGTGTCCTATTTGACTGACATTTGTGAGAAATCAAATATTTTAAATGCTCACTTTCAAAGAAATAATTCTCATATATTACAACTATGTTTTTTAATGAAAAATCCTTTATTAACGATAATATACCAAGCCACACAAATGTATGTGCCATTTTTGGATGCATACAACATCATTTAAAAACGTTATCTAACAGTTTTAAATGTTACTTCTTTGGCAATGATAGTCTTCTGGCCAAATACGAGTGGATAACGAACCCGTTTGCAGTTACACCTACAGATTTATCATTAGAAGAAGAGGAACAATTCATTGATTTAACATTTAACAAGTACAGAAAAGACGACATTTTCGTCGACAACCATTGTCGAGTTTTGGATTAACTCGCAAGAGGAATTTCCAGCGTTTCAACAGATTATGTTGCTATTTCCTACATCTTATCTTTGTGAAGTTGGTTTTTTGCAGCAGCTTGCATAAAATCGAAATACAGAAACCGGCTCAAAATCGAACGTGAACTAAGGGTAGGGGTCATTCATTTAGAACCAAACTTGGACTTATGCAGTTCAAAACAAGCTTATTTAAGTCACTAGCTTGTTTATATAAACAGTTAATAAGTTTTATGTAAATTTAGATTGTACTCTTAAGTACATTATATATATGCAATCTTCTGTAAAACAATAATATGCAAAACATTAAGCATTACGTTAAGGTGTTTTCTATATAGTTTCAATTCGCTTAGGTATTCTAAGTCTCACTCACCTAAAGCGAACGGCCTACACCGTATCGGATTTTATGCCAATAAAATACAACTTCGACCAACCTCTTAGACAGACCATCGCAGATCGGGAAGTGTGGTTCTCGGGGGGACCTTCCTTGAAGAGAAGATCCCTCCAGTGGTATACGGATGGTTCGAAGATGGAAGGAGGAGGAACTGGAGCCGGCGTCTATGAATCCGGTTGCCGCATTTCAGAACCCCTCAGTTCCCATCTTCCAGGCTGAGGTTTATGCCATATAACTCTGCACAAACATACACCTCAGGAAGGGATATAAAGATGCGACAATTGACATCCTCACAGACAGTCAAGCAGCAATAAAGGCTTATAAGGCCTCCACTTGTGAGTCGAAGCTAGTCTGGGAGTGCCTGAACAACCTCAAACAACTGGCAAACAGAAACCACGTTACCTTGTGGTGGGTGCCAGGGCATGAGGGAGTACCAGGCAATGAATAGGCCGACGACCTCGCAAAACGTGGAACAACTATGCCATTTACTGGACCTAAGCCTTGCTGCGGAATACAGAAAAGCCACATAAAACAGGCGGTCAAACTGTGGGAGGAACAACAGAAATCCTTATACTGGCAAAATATTCCAGGACAACGTCAGGCAAGACAGTTCATCACAGTTTCGCAAAATAAAGCAAAACTTGCTTTGTCCCTCATCAAGATGGAATTGAAAACCATCACTGGCCTATTCACAGGTTACACAACATTAAAATACCACCTTTTTAAGATTGTTAAGTTAAGGACCAAATCTGCCGCTTATGTAACGAGGCAGCGGAAACGGCAGAACACATTCTATGCGAATGCAATGCTGCCTGTAGACGCAGATATAAAATTTTTGGAAAGGCAACCATGACACCTAATGAAATAAGGGACTCGAAGTCCAGAGACATTGTGAGGTTTATCAATAGCCTACAACTTCTCTAACAAAGAAAGGGCTCATAAGTTACAAAAGAATCATTAAGGGTCGAAGTGACGGAAGGCATATAAAGACCAAAGCCCTAACATCCAATAATAATAATAATATAGTGTCAATATGTACGAAGTTTCGTTCTGTATATTTTTCTGCTGCTTTGAGGACTTTGCCCTCCCACTTCGCCAAAGGGGGCATCCCTCAGTTTGGGAATCCCTGGTTTAGGGGTTGATTTTTAAAGAAAATTTTAGTTTAGAGTCATTTAGGGATCTTGCGGATAACATTGAAAAGATAATGTTGTATTGGGTTAAAAACTGCATAAACACATAAATTATTTAGATATAGCCTTGACATCTAAAGAGGATAAGTCAATATTTAAGGAGGTATTCGGGAGAATCATTATTTAACCAGAACGACCGTTTCATGAATCCCTAAAACGTTGTCCATAAACGATTGTATTTGGATCTGAAATGAAATCTGCATTTTTCCTGCTGAACACGGTTTGTCCGAATTGTTAAATGAGTATAAACGCTTTGTAGCTTTGGTAATCTGATATTATTCACATTTTTACAGAAGTATAAATAGAAACAACATAACCTCAAAACTCTGGTTGTAAATTAAAAAATGAAGCGGTAAAAGGTTATGTAACCTTAAAATTATTAGGTAATGGACATCCAGTGCATCGTTACATTTCCCTCATGCCACTTAACACAACGCACGATTATGGACAAAATAACGTATAAATTGTAAAAAGCCAAAACCTGCCACTCCAAGTTTCTCCTTAACGTATAATTAATTATACTCGTAATTCCCCTTTCCCTGGTCCTCCGGACTGGGAAATTTCAAATCTGACGAAAAACAGAAAGTCAAGGTATCAAAATTGATTACCACGGATCCTGTCACGAGCTGATGTTTAATTAAGTATAATTGATTTAAACCTGGCAGACGGTCCCTTGGAAAATTATAAACGGCTGTAAGAGCTACACCAGAGAACAAGTTTATTGTGTACATTTCACAACTGTTTCTTAACTTTACGACATCTCGAAAACTTCGCATGAATTTTAAGCGACCGAATTACAAATTTCC
The DNA here is from genome assembly GCA_014611495.1 of Limonius californicus. Classification (NCBI taxonomy): domain Eukaryota; kingdom Metazoa; phylum Arthropoda; class Insecta; order Coleoptera; family Elateridae; genus Limonius; species Limonius californicus. The sequence continues at coordinate 35,419 of JABXWE010012616.1, forward strand.
CGTTTTAATTACTGTTCTTCGGGGTTTTATTCGTTAAAACACGGAGGCGCGCTAATCGAAATGCATATTTTAGCGCGGCTAAACGCCAACGTGTTTAACGCACAGGTGATAACCATTACCATCGAGAATCGTTATCAGGTGAAGAGCATGTTTTGGAAGTGGGCCATTTGATAAAAGAATTTGTTTTACGTTGAAGTTGCGAAAAAGCGAGCACGAAAAATGCTGGATGTGTTTTATGCTCCCCGGGGTTAAATTTAACAAATTCTTTTCATTTTTCAGAATTTACTAAATAATTTATGCAATTAAAAAATGGACGAGGCGCTCTGCTAGGACTTCCCTTCACACTTAAAAAATACGTTGTATATTTACAAGTATATTCTGTTTGGACAACATTATTCTGTCAGAATATGATTTCTCGTGCCGTTAAGTAATATTACGCAAAGACTATTAACAACAATTTTCTAAAACGAACTACGTAAATTTTCTTAATAAACTGCCCAGCAACTAGTAAGGTAGTAGGTAGATAAGCAGGCGGCCGTGGACTAGTGTAGTTAGCGCGTTAGACTTCTACGCCGAAGGTCCTGGGTTCAATTCCCAGTACAGGAACATCGGATTTTTAACGGCCGTTCTCCCTCGCAAGGCAATGGCAAACCAGCAAGGTATTCTGCCTAGGAAATCTTCTCTGGAATAGAAGTGTTTGCACTTTCCGTGGTTCGGAGCCCACGTTAAGCTGTAGGTCTTCTATGTCTGTGGCACTTTAAAGGCACAACGCATAGGAGAGAAGATCGCTACGTCTCGTAAGATATAAATAGAGCTAGGATAGTTAGGCAAATTGCCTTTTTTAATAAATGGAAGGATTAAAGGCAGACCCAATTTTAAATCCGTTTTAGAATGCGTGCACTTCAAAAATGTAAATTTTATTTTGCCTTTTTTGCTTTTTTGCGTCTTTTTTAGGATTCTGCCTTTTTTGAGGAATTTCCTATTTTTCTTGCCTTTTTGTGCCTTTTATGGTATATTAAATTAAAATTTTTGAGAAAGAAGTTCTTAAATTTTCAATTAAAAAAAATTGTACTAACAGTTTTCCAAGAAAAAAGCACCTTTTAAATTTCTGAAATAAATAGTGGAAAGTATTATTCCCAAGCACTTAAAAGTGGAGATTTAAACCTGTCACCTGTCAAGCGTTTGTTTACGTTCTAGCTCAATGCTCAACAAACGAAGTTTATTAGGTTTTACCCCTTATTATTACCGGCTGAAAATTTCTCAGAAGGATTATTTTCTTGAGATTAATTTTAATGAGGGGACCAGTATTGTCAGGAGAAAATGCCAGCAGTTGTTTTTATTTTAACTTGAATAGATATTTTGCTGTTGCTTTTTCCCTGTCAGTTAAACGCCGTTTCTTTTAATTTTCTCGAGTATTCTTCAGATTTTGTAATATTTTACTTTTTCTGTCTTTTTTGGTAAATTTGCCTTTTTTTTTCGTTTTTCCCTTTTTTACTTAATTTTTTTTAGTGCTTTTTAAATCTTTTTTTTTTTGCCCTTTTGCCTGCCTTTTTCGAGACTTTATTTTGCCTAACTATC